>JABBOT010000081.1:1431654-1687238 GCA_016165875.1 Acanthopleura granulata
GATAGCTTGTGAATAAAATGTATATTAGAACGACAGTTGTAGACTTGGCCCTGGTTGGTTTTGTAATTTTTGGAAAAAGAGGCATCACTGCATTAATTCCAAAAATTGCCCCCTTGGTGGATGACGATCGATTTTAAAAAGCTCCAATTTGAAATCTCCCATCAGAAGGCATCTGTTGTTACACTCTCTTATGCTAGCAAGTTTGAGATAGAGGTTGATGTTAAAGTTATAGATATTTTTATCTGGGGGTGATAAATTACATGTAGTAAATATATTTGGTTGTTAATTTTTGTGTCTACAAATATTGGTTCATAATTACCACTATCATCATTAAAAGAGAGACCTTCCCTAAGACTAGTATCACTGTAGTCACCATTTATATACATTACCAGGCCTTCACCTTTTCTCTTATTTCTGGTCATCGTCAATATCTGATACCAGGCAAATCCTAGGGAGTGTTGCTGGTAGGATCAAGTCTAGCTTTTCGACAGGTAAATGGGTGAGAATTTAAGCTCCATATTTGCAATTATTCCTCTTATTTCCCAAAAAGTATTTTCTGAGACTTTGTGAATTGAAATTCAAACATGAAATTGATTGAATGCCAAAAAAAAAATCATCGAGCTAAAGGAGTCTAAAGTATAGTAATTCGATTCAAGATCATTTATGTCTAACCAGTGAGATGCTTCATTTGGGCAGTCATCGGTAAGATAAGAATTTCATCGAGTACAGAGGAAATATTGTCGGATATAATTGAATGAACAGACGAAGTTCGAGCTACACTGGTAAAAGGCATTTTGTTAACAAGACGGAATGTATAGCCCGTTTCAGATCTACGATCAGATATAACTGAGGAAAAAATATTATTATTCAGCATTTAAATTTAAGGTCATTTATATCTGTACACATATGCACCGGAATGTGATAGTGGTATGTCAATAAAAGTCATATACAAAATATGTATATATATTTTGAAGGCCTCCATAACCGTCAAGAGCATAGCGAGTGCTCAGACATCTCCAATTCACTTTAATGTAGAATGGATGTAGAAACGAATCATTGTTTTAGAAAATACATAGGTTGATTAATACACGTAGGTCAACGCCGGAAGCAACGTGCGTCAAATAACGGCTGGCGTTGGACAAAATTCAAGATGATTGTTCATGCCCTTATATATATAACTAATAAAGTAAATTTCTCCTTTCGAGATGAAGCAAAAGTCAACAACATTTCTTATCACTGAGAATCCAGTAGCCATTATACAACAGAGTTAAGATACTAACATATATTATTTAAAATGTTTATAGTTGAGATTTTACATATCAATAAACAGGGATATTGATAACTGACGTAAACAGTGACTAATACATTATTAATCTATTTTTTATGTATGAAATATACAGACTGCTGCTTTAACATGTCGTTTGGTCAGGGAATTATTTAAATGTCATCTCCACAAACTGAAAGCATTTTGGCTAGAACACTACATAAAATTCGAAGCTGGCGTGTACCTTGCAACAGAGTTATAATTTTCATTCCAACGGAAAGTGTCATCTTTTTCCCATGGTAGATATCTGACCACAGCGCTGTGGATTTTTGTGTTTGCCACTTGTCTTATTCGCGGTCATCGATTTACATACCGACACAAGTACACATTGGTGGGGTGGCCAGGTTTTACAGATTCGAATGTTAGCCACATAGCAAATCTCGTTATGCTGATCTCTGTTTGACTGCTACAAAGGGTGAGTTCCGCAGAGGCATGATCTTTTGACTGCGGTGTTCCTCGGGCGGTAGTTGTTCAAGGTTCATTGATACTGGGCTGTCACAGCAACCATCACGGCTATTTACCAACCGTTTTTCAACCACTGCACAACTCGAGCTCACATCTGCATACATGCTAATTCACTATACAGGGAAAATAAATCAATTCCGTTGATTAACTTATCACCCCCCCCCCCCCCCCCCCACCACACACAAATGGAATTAAGAAGTAAACATGGTCAACTTTCGCGTCACGGTAATTCACTGACTGAAAGCGTTAAAACTCTACTGACATTGTTGACGTATACTCCAGACATGTCCTACATTTACTGCTGTAAATTCATATTTCTAATCTCTTTTCTACACACCTTCAGTATAAAAGTAGCCGTTTTTACGTTTTTAACTGTTCTCATTTTCTAGCAACAATCACTACTGCCTTAAATCTTAACCTCTACACACAGTTATCATTCATGTGTATGACTGACAACAAATGTAACTGACCTCAAACACAACGAAAAATCAGTTTCCCTAAGGGAGACACAGCTTGTAGCCTCAGATACAGAACGAGAAAAACCTACTTTTAACATGTAGAGATGTCAACTGTCCACCGACTGCTGCTTTCACATCATGACGTTCTTGAGCTGTCTATTTCACAGTCACCTGTCTAGGGACAACAGGGTCACATTGTACAGAATCTGACAGCTTCTGTTTGTTGACCTTGTGCTTTTCCAGGGCTGTTGTTTTCTCAGTTAACTGGTCATCAATTCTGGTAGAGGAGACAAAGAGACAGAGTTGCGCATTAACATATTAGTATTAATAATATTAATATTAGTATATTAATAATGTGTACTGGTAATGAGAATGTCACGCTGTACTATTCTCAGCATGTTAGATATGCTTTGTAGTGATAAATATAAGTTTTGAACACCGTGTGTACATTTTACTCTTGGGTCATGTTTGGGACAAATACAGCAGTCACCATTACGGAAACACATTGGCTGACACGGATAGGAAATCTGTGCAGAGTAATAAAATTAACACATGTATACATACGCTTTGGTGAAGTCTGTGCAACCCTGTCAACAAACAGAAATGAGAATACCTATAAAAATAATGTAAACCTAAAAACTAGAAGTAGGCTTCTGCGACTCCGTTCGGCAGTACATGCAACAGTGACATAGTTTCCTTTCCTTCACAGCTGTGACCGTGACGGGCCCAGATACACTGTTTTTGTTTTGTTTTTTTCTTTTTTTTTTCCTTTTTTTTTTGTCTCTTTTTTTTTCTTTCTTGTCAAACAATTAGACATTCCCCATTGTAGTCACATGGACGAAATTAGCTTTGCATTTCCGAGTAAACATGTTTCGGCATTATCGCCAAATTAATTCTCGCTCTTGCTTTCCAAGATTGCTGATTACCAAATTTAAGGTGAAAATAAGAACAGGTGTTAACCACTCATCAAGCTAATGACTGAATGAATAATATTTTGTCATACAAATGATTATTTGTTTGCTTATTTTTAGTCATTCTACCAAAATATGTTAATGTCAGCCACAGGAGATACTTCCTCATCCCTATACAACAGATGTGAGTGGTGAGTAGACGACATTGGATTAAACCTAAACACTTTATATCACAATTCCAGGGTAGAAGACTTCTGAGGAGAAGGGTACAACTCTCTGCTATCGTGACAATGAAGAAAGGACTGCTCTTCCTATTATCATCCCATAACTTGCAGCTTTATAGTGGTTGTTCACGTGGTGCTCATAAACAGCTGAGGTAAGGTTTACAGATACAAAGAGGGGACCAAACAACATGGAGAACGCTAAGGATTTGAATTCTTTAACATCAGGCTTCAGTCCATGAGGCAACTAGTCAGGGGTCCACACAGGTTCCCTGTGGGACACCTCTTGAAATCGTTCGGATTATTATTATCTTTATTATTATTACTATCATTTTAGTCCTCTCGTAAAATAGTAGTATAAATGCGCCAGAACCCCTCCAATATTTATATCACTGCAATATCTCCCAAACTACTGATTGCAGAGAATCCAAACTGGCGGTCTTGATAAGGAATATATGAGGCAACTTTTGATGTTAGAGTCCATTGTCCAGTCACATGATTTAGCGGCCATTTTGAATTTTATTCTTAAACTTAAAAAGTCTTCTTCTCACAGCGGGTATAATTGTCATGTGGAAATTATATTTGTTGTTTCTAGGTGGATGGCCCTACTCAGTTAAGCTTACACGTTAGATCTGATATGCAAATTAGGCTGTAATTAACCTCTGAAGTTCCGTAAAAATTACATCATCGATAAATATTGCTTATAATGATTAACCAAACATATCTGTTGCTTCATGTTGTCAGATTTACATCCGCAATAGTTAGTTTCACACATTGTATAGTTTTAAAGTTTTAGCTAAAAAACCAACAAAGATGTCTCAAAATTCTCCTATTTACGTAACATGGGAGCTTAGATCAAAGGCAGAGTATCTCTTTACCCTGTGGCCTAGCTGGCATGAGCGGAATATTATAATTCTGTCGGGCGCCGGGAGCAGTATATCAAAGGCAAGGTCTCTCCCTACATGTGACAGAGTCTTTGTATCTGGCAAGGCTATTTATTTTCTATTTACTGTCTTTCAACATACCCCCAAATGAACAGTGTACCTAGCAACCTTAGGATCAAACCCAGTTAAATTCTGCTAGTCTTTTTTCTCTCTCCTTTTTTTTCCAGGCCTCATGAAATTATTAGGCCCTGCAGACTAATGCTAGCACTCTGGCGTTCGATTCCAGTGTACTTCTCACCATTTTCACATGGAACTTTTTCCACACATTTTTTCATATTTCAACCCGACCTACTTTAGAGGCCATATTGCCACGAATACACTGCGTTGACATGTCATTTTCTCAAGAAGGGTTTATCGGATCGAGCTGAAATTTAAAATGCAGACAGAATACGTCGGGGCAAATTGTATGTGCAAAAATAATCTTCATATCTTAAAAACTGTGGAAATGCACTGATTACCGAAGTTTTCACGTGACCAAAAGTTTTTGAATTTAAATGTTTGAAGTGCATTACCTGATGTAATGTGACGTCCTGATCACAAATCTGATCTTATTTTTTGTCACCGATGTATACTTTTGAGGCAAATTACGATCAAAGTTCGAAAAATGAAATCTCCACATATTTGGAGATCACGTTACAGAAAACTGTTACATCTGTAATGCTGAAAATTACGGAGTTCAAAGGGCCAGATATATGCTGTAAAAAGTGCCAAAACGCAAAATTTCATGATAATTAGAGGCCACGTGATAGGAAACCGTTATAACTGTAAAGCTGGACACCGCTGAGTGCCGTTTACTATGAGAATGGAGTTATTCCTTGCTACACTGTATTCTTTATGTTTTTTGTTATGGGTTATGGGTAAAGGATCAAATCTGAACTGCTTCCACGCCGGGGTTTAGTAGTAGACCCATTCTGTATGGCAGTCATCGGTTCAAATCCAGTTCATCCCTTCTCAATCATTTCAGTATTTTTTGTTTTTTGATTACCATAAAGTTATCAGGGGACTACAAGATGTGGTAGATAGGTAACAGTGTGGATCCCGGCAACGCTGTTGGATAACAGCTTTAATATTGGATTTGAGCTCGAGAGCACTGTTATTTGGTTTATTTTATTTATTTAATTATTGGAGGCCTCCGTGGCTCAGTCAGTTAGCGCGTTATCGCAGCACAATGACCCGAAGCCTCCCACCAATGCGGTCGCTGTGATTTCAATTTCAGCTCATACTGGTTTCCTCTCCGGCCGTCAGAGAAGGTCTGCCAGCAACCTGCAGATGGTCCTGGTTTTCCCAGGGCCCTACCCGCTTTCCTCCCACCATCATGCTGGCCGCCGTCGTATAAGTGAAATATTCTTGAGTACGGCGTCAAATAAATAAATAATTATTTAATCAGTGTTTTACGCCGTAGTGAACAACATTTCTTTTACATGACGGCAACCAGCATTATAGTGGCAGGAAACGGAGTAGAGCCCGGAGGATACCCACGATCATCCGCAGGTTCCAGGCGAAACTCCCAGGTACGGAAGGCAGCATGAGCTGAACTTTAACTCACAGGCTCCTAGGTCATTACGCTGCTCTACAACACTATACAACTGAACCACGCAGACTTCCGTTATCAGGATTTACTGGGTGAGGTGTAAGGCTTTAGACGGCTAAGCGAGTCACAATTCAGTAAGGTCATCTTGGTCATCCAGATTTCACTGGGGTGGAAAAAAGGGGTCAGATTAGCTTGGGGTCAGATTAGCTCCTTTGGGAGTTATCCAATTATCCTTCGCCACGATATGGCTGAGATATTGCCGATGTGGCGTTAAGCTCTAATCATTCATTGCTATTATCCAGACTTCAGGGAGGTGAACCAATGTTAGAGAATGTGTACATTGGACTTACCTGTAAAAGCGCTACATCCTTAGAGCCTAACAAATCCTTAGAAGCCTGTACCATCTGCTCCATTTCCCCTATTTCATTTTGCAGTTGTTTAATGATGGTACTACACTGAACACTCCATGGTGAGTAGCGTGCCTTTATCTCATCCAAGGAGCTTAATTTCCAGGTATCTAAATCCTTCAGGGCTGCGTTATATGCTTTTTCCACCTCTTTGTTATGAAGATCCTGGCTTTCCTGCCGAATTGAAAAATAACTGTTTTTTTTCACTGCAGCCTTTCTCAACCGTGTGTCCACGACCATGACAGCTTGTAACTCGTGGTTATGTATCACCTGGAGTTGTCTGTGTTCTGTGTGTCCAATCTGTGAAATGCTTGTGTCTTTTCTGCATCCTTATCTGTGTCGAAAATGTGCCGTGACTGACTACTGTCTGTCTTCTTTATATGTGCCGTGCCTGTTGTGTCGGTGTCTTTTCTGTGTCCCATCTGTGCCACATCTGGCTGCTGTCTCTGCCTTATCTGTGTCCCATGTGTGCCGTGTCAGACTCCGGTCTCTGTCTTCTCCATGTCATATCTGTGTCTCTCATCCATGTCGTGTCCGTCATATCTGTGTTGTATCTAAGTCGTGTTTGTGTTGTCGATATCTTGCCTGCATCGTATCCGGCAAGCGGATGGACCGAGCCCTAGACACTGATCATATCTGCCATCTTAAATCACACTGACTCTGAAATTTCTTATGAAATGTGTTTTTTTAACTGTATTTCTTATAAACGTTTTATTTATATGTACAGGTGTAAAGAGGAAAACCGTATCATTAGTTTGCTTGCACACCATTTGGATTACTATATAAAGCAAGAGAGTCGATATGCAAATCAGACCTCGTCCTCTCTTGTTTAATGTCATTTCCGTGGGTGACACAGTGTAGTAAGTAATAAAGTAGAGCGTTACATTAAGGCAGTAATGACGGTTCCATGTTACTTTTTTGTAAGTCACAACAACCTACATACTCAGAACAAATATCCCAAATATCCCGTAAACATGAGGTAACCAAATATTACCAGAAATACAAACCTGTATCTTGTTGTGCAGCCTCATAAAGCTTGACAGCGACTCTTTTCTTTCTTGTAATATTTCCTCCAGCTCATTTGTCTTGTTGAAAATAGTTGGCTGTTAAGGAGTGAGGTAAAATTCGTTACATGCTATATGCATACATGTTTATAATGCATAAGCATGTGCTGATGCTATTCTTTAAAATCATGTTTCACTTGTTTGGCTGCGGGTTTACATTTTCAGAAAAACCATTCCATTGAAGATGGCCTGTGTGTTAATTTAATTTAATTCTTTATTTGTTTTGAGATGATTTCCCACAGCCTAATGGGCACTCGGGAATTTCCCTAACAATAAAACCAGCACACATACACAAATTAATACAAAAGATAAAAAACATACATCAACTTTACACGGTACGGAAGTGGGAACCAGATTTAAATTAAGATGAGAATCAAAATAAAAATGATAGTCTTGAACAAGTTGACATTGTTTCAGGCCAATTGCCGAATCAATTAGACGTAGAAAAAAATTGATACACGGGCGTTAACATTAGTTTGCTAATTTCAAATGATCCATTTAAAGGCAAACTGCATTTATGTAATAAGACATGAGGGCTCGATCATCAGTAAAGCCCATCCAATCTCTCTGTCAGGATGTTGACTCGTGCAAAACAATCAACACGTTTCATGGGTTTTATGTGATTACACCATTACAGAGATGCACTGATTCAACGAAATACACGTAGTTTGGTGATTTTATAGAAAAGTTCCAATGACGGCATCTCATTATTAATGTTCACACAACATTGGCCTACAATATTTGTGACATGTTATCAGAATAGAGCCACATTTATATACAGATTTCCAGACCTGAGCATACACATGTACAGCCAGCAATATCAAGGCGTGTATTTAGACGGAGCGTACGACAGGGAGATCAGACTCATCATGAACTAAACTTGTTTCCTTTCACCATTTTCAAAAGTGACTTTCAGATCTTGACCCAGCGATGTTAATTTGATGTCACTTTCCATCATTATTTCCATGACCTGTGTCATGACTAATTGCACCGCTTGTTGAATATGGAGGCGTAGCTGAATACGTGTATCAAAAAGGCTTTACAAATTTCCAGTTGCCTGAGAACAAAAAGTACCAGCCGACAGTCTGACCCATGATGGAATATCCCTGAGAGAATTGACTTTCCTCAGTTTAGGGTTTGGCAGAGGTTTACTTCTCTTGCTGCTTCCAGATGTAGTGCCTTGAGTAGACAACTTGTCAGTTGGCCCTTGCTCACTTCAGATGTAGCCATTTTCAAGAGTAGTGCTGGTCTACGCTGTGCCGGTCGTACAAGTCTGTTTAATGGTCGTTTTCTTCACAATAAATTCCATTAAAGTTTATCCAAACCGTAATATTTTATATTCTCTCAGCTCATCTCATCATATCAAGGTTCAAAACCGGTTAAATACTACTGACATATACAACACATGCATATGTTATATAAATACATTCTTGAGCAGCATTATGTGTGCTACTTGGATGTACCTTTGACATTGAGATGTGTGACCATGACAATCTTCATCATCTGACCCCCACAAATATGTTGACGTTTTACCAAGTCTTACCCAGATTACTGTACACCACAAACTGCCAGCCATTTGAGACACTATGACACCGTTACACACCTTTGCTGACTTACCTTAGCTTTTTCAGCTGCAGATGGTATATCGCTAATACCATGTTCCTGATGATCAACCAAGCACCCCATGCAAATGACCACCCTACACGGGACACAGTACATCCCTAATGACAGACAGTGCTTGGTACATGACGGCTGTTGTTCTGATTGCTCGTCCCTGTTGACATGACCATGTGTGGTTCTCTGAGAGACGTAATCCTCCGCCGAAATCAGTCGGTGGCGTTTCAGAGCCCCCCTTACAGGATGGCAAGAAGCAAGACAATCCTGGCAGTATAGAAGACAACAGTTGGTACAAAACTTTATAGCTTTATTTTCTTCCTCACAGACAGAACAACAGGGGGTATTTTCTCCAACCTTTACGTCAGAAACAAACCCCTCCACAATTTCTGCCAGCTGCAAGTTGTTCTGTTCGCTTTCAGCCATTGTTCCGTCGCCTTTTATCTGAAACAAAAATGGGGAATTACTCAATAGTGGCATGAAAAAAAAAGAGAATGGGACATCGCTTTGTACGTGCAAAATAATAGTTTACAATTTTCAGTTAGCTTGGCTTTATTGAAACTGCCTATTTTTACTTCTTTGCTCAAAACTGCTCAAAGGCTCTCGCGCCAGAGTTTGTTCCCGGTTTGACTCGGGTACCGTTACACATACATGTCAGGGATCTTCTTGTCAGGCGTTCATGGTTATTGTGGGTGAGCCCACGGTGTCATTGTGGCCTTTCCTGTTGACAGTAGGGAATTGTAGCGAGGACGTGCACAGCTTTCCTTCACACCTGTCATGGTATTGGCGAAGGCAAGCCAGGGTCCAAAGACTCTGGCAATTCAAAATTACACAGAATAGAGATGCCACATAGCCGTCTGAAGTACGCAGAGCCTACCAGTTAAGGTAATCAATTTGCTATGTGTGAGGAGGACGTGCCATGTCAGCAATTTGACTGAGGCCAAATCTTGGTCACCATGTTCCATGGCTCTCTACTTGTGTAACTGCCCCTTTAGGTTGGCCTCTGAACTCCACAACTAGTCAGTTAAATTTTCTTCTCGTTACACGCATCTTTCAGGGGTCGGGACGTCAGGAATAGATTCTGAGTAGGGCCATATAAAAGCCTTTAACAATGGTACATGTTGTTGCTTTGCCTGACCCAGTGTCAGTACACAGCATAATGTGAGTGGGTGAGGGTGTCATGTCTGATGTCTTTGGCATGACGTTCCAGTGCCGGCAGCACTTTGGCCGCATGGACTCAAACTGCCACTAGAAGATAAATTCAGCGTAACCGTCGTCGTCATATAACGGAAAACTTACTGAGTACTATGTGAACCCAAAGTCTCTCATCATAAAGACTTCCTATTTGCATACGTGATCACATGATTATAGTCATATAAAGTTAAATGACATAGAATTCAGGAGGGAATCCATAAATTCCCAATGATAAAACAATTCAGCATTAAACACCCCTGTACATTTTGATATATAAATATGATTATGAAAAGTAAAACTCATGACTGTCTCCTAACAGCTCTACTAATTTGGACCAGTATAACTTTCCAGCACTTTATACTGTAACCTGGTCACTACTTATCTCCCCTGCTACAGATGTAGGGGCCTACAGATAGAGAGCAAGGATTACTGCTACCGTACATCATGTGATCGAGATTGACCAGAATTATACAATGCTTAGGATAGGGGTATGTTAACATATCCAAGCAAATACAGGGTCAACAGGCATGAATGTTACATATAACAGGGGCTGGGCCTTGACTGGAGATATCAATATGTCACCAGCTAAAGTAGCTCAACGTCCGCCACATGACTAAACAGGTAGGCTGAACCCCATACATACATGTGTAGACCTATATACCCCTCTCTTCACAGAGATAGATGATGTGTAGATAGCCTACATATAGGTATGTCAGCGTCTTTTCCACACTGACTGATTGACTGTGCCAAGTTACGCCCCCCTACAGCCAGTGATCACTGGACCAGCTGTCATGTCTGCTGAGTGTGGATCTAGCAATACATGTACAGTTTCAGTCCAAGAGTAAGGTGGATACATGCACATGCTAACCTAAAAACCGGGTCAACTGACGGGATAGGGAAAGAGATTTTTGTGACGGCATGGTCAGCTACATGTAAATGATCGTAATACTAAAATCGCAACATGTATAAAACGTGACGATTTCAATCAAGCTCTTGATCTCTATTTAGTGTACATGTCTGTACATAGGCCTACATATTCCTTAGTGCTAAGGACATGATAGAATAAGCATTACCTAACGTGCTTTAGCAGACATCAGGGATACCTAACAAGAATGGGCTGTCCAGCCCAAGCGACATGTCACATCCTGCATCGACCTTGAGAACAACTCCAAGGTCAGCACTAATACAACACCCTACAATATGGACAATATGCTATTGTGACAAGTTCGACATAAACAGTTTCAACCACAATCAGTCGTTTCCCCCCAGAAGTAGATGTTATATTAGTATACACACAGTGTCAGAGCTTCACACACAGGCTGGAGTTATAGAGTCTATACATGTACGGACAAACCCCAGTCGTTAGTCTATGTGTTGATGTCAAAATGGACAGATCAAACACTTATATAAGTGGCAAGTTAGTACGAAACAGGGTGGACCAGAGACACTTCCAAAACCAGATATCGATATTTCCATACAAATTCTATCCCTGGTTACACTTACCTGAGGACACAAATCTCACCGTGCTTCACAGCTGGATAAAAGTTCGTAGACTGAACTCGAATATACTTTGTTCACAGAAATGCACGTTATCAACCACAGCCAGTCAACGATCAGTTCACACGATGATCTCATATTTACCCAATGAAAATTGACTCTAACAATGTACATGCAATCTTCCAGGTACACACTAGAGTGGCATAAATGGGGGTTTTGTCACCCCATTTCCATTTTGCGTATTAAACATTAAGGTTTTGCTTTATACGTGGGTCATTTTGGGGTCTACACAGATAGGAAGACGTCATGTTATTGACATGAACTTCATTATTCTGGTGTGCACGACACAGAACATTTCAAGAGATTTATTAACACTTTAGAGCGGTACAAAACAAATCATGTGATTCCATAACCATTTATTTTTCAGTGTGGATAGGAGAGTCAACATGAGAGGCCCTAACAGAAGGTCATAGAGAACATGAAGGCTCCATATTTGCCCAGTGGTAATTGAATAGAACGTTCATATATTGAATCTTCCAAGTACACAATGCCTTTCTGGAGTGGCACAAGTGGCGGTTTTGTCACCAGAACCACTCGAGGCGTACATATTTGTACTTCAGCCCATTGCTGCGCATGTCCGTCAGTTAAGGGTCCATGCAGACATCGAGACCCCAATTTATTGACTTGATCTGGTGTGCACATCAGAGGTCTCTTGAAAAGATTTAGTAGCACTTTACAGTGGCACAAGAGAGACTAATGTTATTTCCAAGCCTGTTAGGGAGGCCCTAATTAAGGGTCAAGGAGAACATGAAGACCTCATATTTACCCAATGAAAATTTTATGACGTTTTTATGTATTGAATCTTTCATGCTCACAACGTCTTTCCAGACCGGCTTTGTCACCTGAGTCATTTAAATTGTACAAATTTGACTTCAGCCTTTTGCTGTATACGTGGGTGATTTGAGGTCTATACGAACAGGAAGACCTCATTGTATTGGCCTGAACTTGAACAGGCCTGCACGACAGAGGCACTTTGAAGAGATTTAATATTCCGTTAGACCAGCAAAAAAGGAACCAGTGTAGCTCCAAAACCATTTCTTCTTTGGCGTATATACCATGATCACGATAGGAGGCCCTAAATAAAGGTCATGCAGGGCATAAAGCCCTATATTTACACGCCAAAATAGGATCTAGCGATGACATAGTCAATGACTCAAGTGGACAATTTCTTTCTAGAGCCGCACAAATAGGTGTGTTATCTCGATAGACATGTACGCTGTGCATGATGGACTTGCGGTATTCTCTGTATATGAAAGTCAAGTCAGGGTTTATATGGACAGTACAACAGTAGATTTGCCATCTAAAGTTAAAGTGACGTATGCGACAGAAGGGTTTCGAAGAAATTTAGTGACATTTTGGAGCAACATAATCAGTCTGCATGATAGATCGCCGGTTTAGGCCTTACTCTTAACTTAACTTTTAACTTAACTTCTACGAAAAGTTGGTCAGATTAGGGCTATCAAGAATAAAGTGCGCCGACACCTTATACCGTTAAACCAGCGAATGGGGAGTGCATCCTCTGGAGCCTCACCTGTTCATATGAAGGAACCGGGAATAAGTAACTAGCCGCTAACTTCAGATGGACTTCATACGTTGGCCAACATTCAACCGGACTGAAGTTAGTTACTTATTCCTTATTCCCGTTTCCTTATTCTCTATATAGCGAGAGTGCGATCCAATACCGGGAGACCAGTGGTATACTGCTATATCATTTGCTTTATTTTCACGTTAAGTACAAATAGAAACATAATGTGTCGTTGTTGCAAGTAAGATATCAAGTCTCTCACGCTCTTATATCAGTTGTTACTGATTTACTTGTTTGTTTGTTTTTTTTTTCCATGGCTTCAAGAGAAGGTAATTTGTCTCTTTAGACGGTTAGAAATTACTTTCTTCAAATGTCTGAAATGTGTAAAAGATGTTGGCACAACACTTTTATATCACAATAGTCATTTGTACTTCTACCTCAGCTTTAGCTTATAAATCTCCAACAAAACAAAGACATGTAAAATATAGAAGATCATGTCCCAAAGCTGTGGTGAACATTTTGCGTTTCAGTTATAAATATTCACCTACTGTTGATTATTGAGTTTCATATAAAATATTAAAATATTAAAACTACCTCCTTCAAACGAAACACTTTCAGACAACACTAATGTCATCTGCTTGAAATGGGACTTAGGTGTTGCTCAAACCATGGAAGATCTGGTCTTTCATAATTCGAAACAATCTAGGCCTACACCATAACTCTAGTGTCCCCTATAGACTTTTAGCCATTTCTAGAGATTTTTATCTGTAATCTTTACAAAACTTAGGATCAGAGAACACGAATTTCATCTGCCAAAAGTGGGGATTTTGTTCAGAAAATAAGAATTTTTTATTGCAATGGGGATTCCTTGTTCGTCCCAAACCTTGGAGGATCGTGCCTCAGATAGAGGCTGACATCATGTGCCTTAACTGGCCTTCATACAGTTTTCGCCGCTTAAAAATTACTTAAGCTGTCATTCCCAGATAAAGCAAGTTCAGCAAATACCAACTTTAACTGACTACAGTATGGATTTAATGGTTTTTCACGCCTTGGAAGATCGCGTATCACACGCGACATAACATTAGGTACCTTAACTGTTATACCTTAACTGGACCCATTGGAGTTTTCGCTGCTTCAAGAGTACTTCAGCTAGCTTTCACACACACACATTACGTGCAAAAAATACTAATTTTGCCTCACTAAAATGAGGTTTAAGTGTTGTTTCGAGCCACTGAGGACCGCGTCTCACACAGTGTTAAAATTTTGTACCTCAAATGGTATCCCTCAACTAGTCCCCACAGACTTGTCGCCGCTTGAAGGGTACTTTAGCTGTCTTTCACACACACACAACACGTTCAGAAGATACCAACTTTCTCTCACTAAAATGAGGTTTAAGTGTTGTTTCGAGCCACTGAAAATCGTGTCTCACACAGGGTTTAACATTATGTACCTCAACTGGTACCCATCAACTAGTCCTCACGGAGTTGTCGCCGCTTCAAGGGTACTTTAGCTGTCTTTCACCTACATAACACGTTCAGAAAAAACTTTTTTTCTCACTAAAATGGGGATTGGGTGTTGTTTCGAGCCACTGAAGATCGCGCCTCACAAACGTGCTAACATTATGTACCTCACTTAGTGTACCTCAACTGGCTCCCATAGAGTTTTCTCAGCTTAAAGAGGAGCTGTTTTTCTTTCCACAATGTACTTGTGATGGACACAGAGTGCAGCGAGTTACAACTTACGACCTAATGTCGTAAAATATACTTTTCGAATGACAATATTTAGTCTTATACTGATTTCTAAAAGTACGACTGCTTGAGCCAACAGCACAATTTGAAATACAAGCAGCTTGTAACTGTCCAACTAGATAATAAATACACACAAATAAGTTTGATTAACGTAATCGTATTTTTATTTTGATGGAAATTTCTTGAGAGCAACTTCCTAAAACGGCGAAATCTGTTTTTGACCCTACTTTCGCCTGTTGATGAAACAATAATTAGGACTCGCATCTCTCCAATTTTTACACAGATGATGGGTGTACAGTAATATCACTTTACATCCAAGCAGCTTTTTCTGTTGTTTAGCATGTATTAAATTAGACCTCATCTGGTTGCATGAGACCCTTGCTAGATCAATGGAATATACCTTTGAAGTTCCTTCAACAATAAATTTTACAGAGTAATCACTTTTAGCAGAACGGTTCTGACCTCATTTCAACTGGTAAGACATTTACTTAACGTGGACGCTTGATAAAGCTGCGTAAAACTAATAACTTCACCTGAACTTGAGAACGAGAACTCAAGTTTTCAAAATTATATTCTTTCTTTCAACGGCCATGAGCAATGGATCAAAGGTAAACCGTTCAAGTACCGTACAATTTCTTGCAAGTAGAGAAGTAGATCACAGATACAGTATATCTATATGAGTCTTTTTTTACAATTAATATATACTTTGTTTCACTGGTCTTGAAGTCATAGGTCCATTGATCATGCTATTTGGAACTATTCAAATAGTTTATTTCTTTCATTCATCTTTCCTCCTTTTACAAAAAAAACAACAAAGAAATGCTGTCCCAGACATGAAAGCGTGTATTTCTTAGTTAGCCCTTAAATGAGACGCCATTTTTCAAGGCTTCAAGAAACATCAAATCCCATCTTTTAGTCAGATAAAATTATTATTTTCTCAACGTGCTGTGTGTGTGAAAGACAGCTGAAGTACTCTTGAAGCGGCGAAAAGTCCACGGGGTTCAATTGGGGTATATCAGTTGAGGCACATGATATCAGCCTATATCTGAGACATTACCTTTACTAGCTTAAAAACAAACATCCAGTCCCCGGTTTGGTGAGATAAAGTTAGTGTTCTTAGCACCACTTCGCCGATATTTCAGCCATATCGTGAGAAGAACATGTTTAAAACAGGGAAGCAGCAAATTGTTTTCGAAACAAGAATGAGAGGATGCCAAAACAAATACATCAGACAGATATGTTTAAAAACAGTTAAAAGAACACAATATTTTCAAATAGGTAATCTAGGAAAATGCATGCATAAATGCGGAAGCCTATTCGTGTCCCAATGGAAAAACAAACTGGAGAGAGAAAGGTCGAAATTTTGACTTTTAGATTTTATTCGAAATTGTAAATGACAAGTCTATTTTCTTCTAAATTTACTCTATCCGGCAATGACAGTCATCGTGTAGGACGAACTATTTGTGTTTTGTTTTCATCCAGAGTTTTGTTATCCAGATATTCTTCACTTTCTGGGGTATGGTGTTTAACGCCGTACTCAAGAATATTTCACTTACAAGACAGTAACCAGCATTATGTTGAGAGGAAACCGGGCAGAGTCTGGGGAAAACCCACGACCATCCGCAGGTTGCTGGGCGATCTTCCCACGTACGGCTGGAGAGGAAGCCAGCAGGAGCTGCACTTGAACTCACAGCGACTGTATTGGTGAGAGGCACTTGGTCATTACGCCGTGCTAACCACCTCTCCCACGGAGGCCTCTGAAGTACTCTTGAAGTGGAGGAAACTCGATGGTGGACAATGGAGGTATAGGAATTACGCTACACAGTGTTCACGTTTGTGTGAAAGGCGATCTTCCTAGGATCGAACAGCCGCCTAATACCCAATTCAGGTAGATGAAATTAGTTTCTTCTGAAAGTACTTCGTGTGAAGAAGACAGATTTAGTACTTTTGTAGCGTCGAATATTCTGCAGGAGACAGAATAGCTATATAAATTAGGACAGGTGTTAACGAGTATGTTGTGAGAAGCATTTTTCAAACGTTTTTGTCACCACCTAATCGCCACTTTGTACAAATGTAATTTGTATTTTCCAGAAGATCATATTGCGAAGATGACAGGTAATGTACTCTTGAAGTGGCGAAAACCTAAAGGGTTATAGCAAATGTGGTGCATAATGTTAGCCTTTGTGTGAGACACAATCTTCCGAGGATTGAACAGGCATCTGGTTGCTAATAAAGACGTATGAAATCAGTGTTTTCCGAAAGTAATTTGTGTTAAGAAAACGGCTTCATTGCCTTTAAAGCGACGAAAACTCATGTGGCATACAGAAGAGGTACAGTATATAAATTAGGACAGGTATTAATTGGTTTGTTGTGAGAAACACCTATTACAGGCTTTATACAAATGAAATTTGTACTTTCTGGACTTACCTAGTGTGAAGACCACAAGAAAAGTACTCTTGAAGCGGCGACTACTGTGGGATGAACAGAGGTATAGCAATCAAAGTACATAATGTTCATCTTCCAAGGACTGAACAAGGACCTAATATTCTTTGAACGCAGATGAAATTAGTGAAATTGAACGCAGAACTTTCTCTGAAAAAGACGGATCCCGTGGCTTTTAAGCAGCAAAAAATCTATGTTTGTTAGTAGAAGAATAGCACTAAGCTGTCAGATTTTACCATTCACTTAGAGGTGAACTGAAGGATGTTACATTTACCTACAGGTATTCTGAATCCTATAAATGTGCAATCAAGAATTTAGTGTAGAAAATGAACTGTGTGTTTGTTTTAGTAACAGAAAGGAATACTGCGTGTTGAGCGCCAAAACTTTACTTTGGCTTAACAAAGTAAATCAGTTGGAGAACAGAATATGGAGGACATTGTTCCGCGGAAGGTCGAAAGTCACGCTTTGGAAGGGAAAAAATAATAATAATAATGATAGGATACTTCTTAAGGTGGGCAAATTTGTCGAAAAGTGAACTAAAATTTGGGTATGGAATGTAAACAGATGTCATAACTTTGTTCAATACCATACCGTGATGTTCAACTCGTGATCCCACAATCACTGAACATCACTTCTCTCGAGCTCACAATCTCTCATAGACAACCCCACAGTATGCACTGTGTGTACAATATACATGCACAAGCCTCTGGTGGACATGGGGAACACGATTTTATCTTCTGTTCCTACGTTTGTGTGCATTCAGAAAAAAAAAAATTTTCCTTCCAAGCGAACTGTTCTTTTCTCTTTTAGTGATACACACAGGAAAAATGAGTTAAAATTACGATATTAATTTTTTTTCATTGGCGTTTTACACCGTACTCAAGATTGTACTGAAATAAAAAAGCCCGGCGAGAAATCCACGATCGTCAGCAAGTTACTAAATGACCTTCCCATGGCAGCTGGAGAGGAATCCAGCATGAACTAGATTTGAACTACTTTGATTTCGTTATACGTTTAGGGTTTCAGAAATCCTCAGCTACTGGTCATTTGTGTATATATATATACACCGGAAAAAGAAGTTATACTGACCAGATCGCTTTCTAGATCTAGTTAAGGTACATTTAAGACGTATGGACACAACATTAGAGAAAGACAGGTGGTGTTCAATGAACCACAGACTTCACAAACAGCCACACGAGTGCTGTTGAACACTCACTGGCACCAAGGTCCAACGGCTAGTCAGAGCGGGGCAATATACAAATTCCCTGTTCACAAACGGTTTGGACGCCGCGCCCCTAAAGTTCGACCGGCTCCCACAGTGTGTTTGGCTCCTCATGTTTTTCTTTGGTATTTGGGTGACCTGATGGTGTCTTAGCTCTTAATAGTAAACCGAAACCGCAATCGTAACATAATATACACAGATTAGAAGAAATAGATTAATTATCATTGGTATCAATCAGTTATTTCCTAATGTTGACAAAAACGGTGACCAAGGTCACCAGAATTGCACTATGATCCTCACTGTCAAAGCTTACTTCCTATTTCCTTCAAGTGAAACTACATGTATCATCAACAACAATTTCCAGTTCGATTCTTATGACCACGTACTTCATTTGCCTTGTAGTGATAATTGTCATCAACGCTTTCAACACCTTTACATGTTACGTAAAGTAATTATCTTATTTTTTAATTACGGGCATGCAATCTACACTTTACTAATATAAACTATATATTTAAACTATAAATATAGTTCTAAAATATATATATAGTTATAATATATATATATACACACATGCGATCCTAATGACTTTATTACATGATGTCGAGACTTTCTTACTTATTTCATGTTTAAACGTACAATATTAAAGATAGGTAGAAAGTATTACCTGTCTGTATTCATGGCGAAAGAGTGTTGCATGTCTTGCCCTGCTCACCTTGTGTATATAAATACAAAATACAGCGTACATGGCCTAGAGAACAAAACCAGAGTAGCGATGATAGTGAAAGCGGTGAAATCCGGCCGCTTGTCAGCTTCTCCTTAGTCAGATATAGTAGGCGTAGCATCTTGCACACCCCAGAACAATAGGGATTAAGCGGGGTTAGGTAAAACAAAGCATTGGTGTTACTGTCAATATATTAGACGTCATTCGTCTACAATTACTGAAAAGGCTATGTTGTGATCACATCTAATAAACATGAAAACAATGCAAAGGGATCAGTCCCCAAGGCCACGAAACTAATAGACGTAAATCATACTTAGTCTTCACTGGCGGTAGTATTCTTGAACTCACATTTGAACTTGAGAGCAGATTTCTAAAGTTATTAGGCACATTTATAAAGGATATTGCACAGTGAAGCTAAAATAATATCAATATTGTTCGATCGAGAAGTGGAAATAATAAACCTCGAGACGCGAAGTTATCATTTCCACCTTTAGCGAGAGCACTGTGCAATATTCCATTTATTATTTACACTTTAACAATGTCATGATTTTTTATACTTAAAGAAGTTTTAAGCGATGTTATTTGCTGCAGGATTTCAAAGACCTGTCAGTAGCGTGACGTCAAATACAAGACGTCATGTATGACCTCGTGTCTTCTTGCGTGACGTCGGACAATAGAAATTGACTAGACTTGTATTATGGCGTTATCCGAGTGAGCTTAGATTGGAACCTCATAAAAACAAAGTGTTTCATTTTCGACGTCACGGCATCTGGAACACGGGTCAAGATCACCAGCAGTGTAATATCAAAATGTAATAACAAAAGTGATATCTAGCAAGTGAAGATTTCACTTTTATCAGTGAAGGAAATACTGGGATTTCACTGATGTGTAAATAATAAAATACAATACTTATCATTAAACTGCAATTTTCTGAGAGAAGTCACAGTGTTAGTCCAGTAAACTGGTTTGAAGTTAACACAAAGTCTGACATAGGTCTGTTTGCATTGTGTTCATGTTATTGTGTATAAATGTGTTAAATGTAATAACCGCAGAGCATTAAGAACAATTCTAAACCAGTGACGTCTACTAAATTGCACTGAACATCACTGCAATTTTCTTTACCTAATTCTGCTTAATCCACGGTGCTAGGGGGCGTATGCTGTTACTGACGTAAAATTAGAAGAGGTCGGATTTGACCAGTGACGTGTGGCCATTTGCCAACTGTATGTATCACACTGTCGTCTCTGTCCTGGTTTTACTCTTTGTGCTGTAGTCTTTTATAACAGAGATTTGTGATTCTGGGGCCTGGCCTCGGGGATGCTTAATTCATCAGCAAAATCCTGAATCATCCAATACAATATAAGAGAATAGAGGATTGAGAAGAAGCCACATTTCAACGGTAACTTATCACCAATTGCCAACTATCACAATGAGGTGGCTGCTCTGGTTTTACTCTCTAGGCTGTAGTTTTTCTTATCACTCTATCAGTGGCACAACAGACTAAAAACATCTCACTGCGGTAGGTTCGATCCCAGCTGCCGAATCAAGGTTGTTGTGTATAATAATTCCGTAACGAGCGACGGTGGTTTGAGGCAGCCATTCGTTTTTCTCCACACGTTGAGCTGAAGGATATCTATCCTTTTCGTGAAAAATTCTTCAGTGCGTCTTGAACTGTGGTAAATTAACAGAAGGCTGGATTTCACAGGTAACGTGTGACCATTTGCCAACTGTCACATTGTTGTTTTCGCTCTGGTGTTACTCTCTGTACTGTAGTCCTTTATATTTTATACGTCTGATAAATAAGTAAGGACAAAAACTATGACTATACCTGCACAGAATAAATCTTGAAACAAACTGACTAGGTCTTGTGAGGAACTGGACTGGTCTCAGACCTTCAAATTTTCTCTTTGTCTCTAACATTTGCTGTTTATCAAACTTAAAGCTGAATGCATAAGGAATTTCATGTATAGAGATCAGAAGTCTCCCTCTGTCATATACAACGATTATCATGTGTACTACCGACACACTAACGGTCCTGCCTTGCCATCAGGTAAGCTGGGCGACTGCTGACTCACTAGGTCACTAGGATACACGTGGTTTTTCTGTCGTGTGCAACTAGGCTTCAAGTGGCTTGTAGTGCGCCAGAAGGCTACCAGTGGCTTATCTGTAAGCTCCAGTAGCCTAATCATGGTTTGTCAGTAGTGCGACATTGGACTACCATTGGTTCATCTTATAAACTTTTTAGATCCGTTTTCTTCATGTTCTCTCTCGTTAAGCCAATTGGTTTATACTTGACGCACTCGTGTATGTTTTATCCACACCAGTGGTCACGACAGTAGCCACGGCGACCGGGGATCATGATGAGATAATCTGTCAATCTTTTCCCCTCAAAAAACTAATGTATGTCGAGACGCATACCATGTATACGCAGCTAGCCGTAAAATTGACAAAAAAATTGTTGGAAGAGAAAAATAAAAAGGTCGGGGGGCCAAGTTTAAAAGTCACAGACGGTGAAGGTCGAAACCCCGACTTAATTGACCAATCACGAATTTTTTGCCATCAGCCAATGTGGCAGGCCCAAACGACCTCGTCCACTGTTTTCAGATGAGTCAGATGAGACAAATGGCTTTGCTGTTAACCCAGGAACATGGGTTATGGAATGGGCCTGATCGCATACATTTAATTATTTATTTATTCAAGAATATTTCACTTATACGACGGCGGACAGCATTATGGTGAGAGGAAACCCACGACCACCAGCAGGTTGCTGGCGGACCTTGATCGCATACCAAAATCATGTCTAAGGTGATTATATCTAGTCGTCGAAACCGACATCGGTATATATACCAGCCGTCAGCCAAAATGGTCGTTCGGGATAAGGATACCTGTTACTAAACAGGTGAATATGTGGTAAATATGCAATTAACTTCGTATCTACAGCAACATATAGACAGCAAATATTACTAGTTACAAGACTGAGAGCACTTTTTAATATATAACGACACTCTTTGTTTTTGCAGTGTATGTTCAATTGTTTCAAGTCAGAGTTCCTGTGATCTACCTCTTTAATTACCTCACATGCACGTTTACACAGAAGGAGCGTCGTACTCAAATAACAAAAGAGTGAATATATTACAGCAATTTATTTTAGGCAGGGAATTTATATTTCCAAAAAAGGGAACGGATTTTAAAAGAGACGTGGACTGTGGAAAAAAAACGATACAAACCTGATCTTAAATGTTAAAGGTTCCCGAGGTACGTAGGACTTATATCACATAAAAAAAAAACGAAAGTCGAGAGCCTTTAAATAAGTGTATCAAGCTTTATTGGATTATTTCATTTAGCTGGGGCGGCACGAAGGCGATCACCGAGGATTTTCCCCTTGTATTGTTGTCATGTTATTGTGTACTAGTACATGTATTACATGTGAGGACAACAAGGCATTTTGAGTAATTCCAGACCAGTGATGTCTGGCATATTGCAGTTAACATCACTACAATGTTTTCTGGTTTATTATTATTATTATTGTTATTTTTTTCATTTCTCCAAGTGCACGTGGGAAAGTCAGCCAGCAACCTGCGGATGGCCATGGTGTTGTCCTCGGTTTCCTCCCAAAATGATGCTGGCCACCGTCCTATAAGTGAAATATTCTTGAGTAAGGCATAAAGCATCACTCACGTAAATAAACATAAACAAAAACTTCAAAGTCACTCCAAAGGAATTCAGATACCACCTGTTATGATTCCATAGCTTAAACACACAAACGGCAGGTTTTGGGAGGCCTATTCGGAGGATCTACGTTTATTCCAGTTGGAGAGCAATGTTCATCAAGAAAATTCGTGTCATTTACATATATGACGACAAATAAAGCCTGTATAGGTGTGGTATTTATAATTAACGTTGTCTACCTTCAGTTGTGGTGGTCTTGCCTAAGCGTCGTGTGCTCGAAGTTAAATCAGTATGTAAATCGGGCACAGTGTAACCTGCTACTTTATACCTTATTTTCAATCAGTTGCGGTTTGATTGCAACTGTTTATATATGAGGTGGTAATCTTATTCTACACAATGAACATACGATCCCTATCTCCAGGTTAAACAAAACAGTTAACGGGAAATAGTATCAAACAATAAAATACTAATAAAGCTGACCTGTAGACCTGGTTAACTTCTCACTGTCAATCAGTCAATTAAACCACTATGCAAACTGGCGTGCAGTACACCATACCAGTTTGTAACAGGTCTTTATAATCTGTTGCGTTTGGATTGTAACTGTTCATCTATGAGGTGGTAAGCTTATTCAACATGATGAACACACGGCACTAAGCTCCAGGTTTAGCAAAACATAAAGCAAAACAGATAACGGGAAATATCAAAGATCAAATGGCAAAATATTAATAAAGGTGTGAACAGGAAGAAAGGCTGCAATTGACATGCAGCAGCAGCAGAAACGTAATCCTTCGTAATCATGATTGTCAGTTTCTGCTTTCTGTTCTGATCCACATTCCACCAGCCTAATGGTGGTCTACAAGCGAGAACAATTGGTCGATGTTTTATTGACGTAGATCATTTATTAATTCTTATAGCATTAACATAAAAGGCATCGCGAAACAAAAAATACAAAGCTATTTCTAAACTAAGTTAACAACAGACGGTTTAAAATCCAAACAAATATAGACATGAGAAATAATAATACCCAAGTAACCTTGCCTTACTTGAGTAATTTATGTTCGTTAATTACAAATTATCCTGAAAACGCTTTACATCTAAAAGTATAAGAAGTTTTCAGTAAAAAGTTACATCTCAAGCATAAGAGACTAAAGCGCAGGGAATAAAACCCGAGCAGACAGGATAATGAGACAGGGGCAAATGGCTACATTTAACCAATGACATCCGTTCTGATTTTCCTCAGGGATTTATTGTAACTGTTCATGTTAACGCTTAATTAATAGCAGATTACATCCTCGCTAACACCATGGCCTAACCCCATGTAAGAACTGTCAATTATTACACATTTCTTGTACACCGTAAATTTTGATGTTTAACATATAAACACTTTCATGCATCAGATATTAAACACTAGAAGACACATAAACACATTAAACACAAAAACCGCCACAATAATGTGTATATTTTGTCAGTAATGTCACTTCTTGGTCTTTGGCAGTCCTTATTCCGTAGAAAATCAGTACAAAAAATATTTTTAAAATGATATTTTTCCTTCACCAAGCTTTATGCATTAGTTTCTGTATCTGGAGAGACTAATGAAATATTTCAGAGTTGCAAATCAACCAAAGCAACGAAGGGCATTTTATGGCACGAATGCATTCAACAAGCACACTTGACACAACGGATACAGAATATATATACATGCCACTTATAGTTCCCTTTGCGTTACAGCGCCTTTCACTTTACTCCAACATATGGTGTGTTCTTCTGTATTAGCGCTCCACTTCAGGACGCTGATCTTGTGCTCGAGGTTTCTTAACGCCCCCGGTATCTGAGGAACAGGAATGTGCTTCATCAGCACACACAGTATGATGTCGTCTCTGCCTTCTTTCAGGCATTTCATACCAGCGTACTCGATTTCCAGAGGACCGTAGCAGGAATACAAAGGACCTAAACTGACGATGAATACAATTTTACGACTCTCATTCATTTTGTACACCATGTTCTCATGTCGATCATGTTATCTCACCATGTGTGGGGCGTAATTGTCGGATGACCCATTCGTACACGTCAGAAGTATAGGCCAAGAAGGCGTCGTTGATGTATTCGTGATCAACAAACATGTTTTCAGGAGGCATCAGTTTAGTATACAGCCAGTATCGGAGGTTTAATCGGTAACGATACTTCGCCTCGAACAGCAACAGTAAGACAATCAATCGTGACGCTCACGACAAAGATGATCAGATAAGTGTGGCTCACGCATTTCTCTTCAAATTCAATTATGTGTTCCTTGAAGTCTTGCAGAATATCCGCGCTGAGCTGCACAGAAGACATTGGTATTTTTAAACATTATTAAAATTCTGTTTTCTCTGAAAAAGCCATCTCGTGTTACAAGAGCACTGTAATGGATTTCTACTTACTAAAATCTGAAAACGGTGTCCTCTGTGTGCAACATCCAGGTTTCCAACTGTCATTTCCTCAGAGATGAAAAAGCTTATGTCGTTTACACTTATATCCAGTTTCTCAAGTTTAGTGATATGCCACACGGTGCTGCGTAGCTTTTGTAATTTATTGCTGGTTAAATTACCTTTCCTCAGTTTAAAATTTCTCTCAAATAGCCTTGGTAGTAAAAATGACACATCGATGTAAGACAAGTCAATCTCCACCACGTCGTACTGTCTTTTAAATGAGCCGGGCTAGAACCAATCTTGTCGGTGTTGTTGCGACATTTGGACAGATTGAGCATAGTTAATTTTCAAAGATTACTGAAGCACTCCGGTTCTATCTCTTCTCATCTGGCCCCAGAAACATCGAGGTGGGTCAGCTTTATTATTCCCGAATCGAGTATTGCAATGGAGATGTCTAAGTCAATGGTGGCAGCCCCTAAATACGGGAGATTTGGAGAGAGACAGTGAAAGTTAAATCACCATATACAAGACACTTAGGCTACACCACACTAGGTTTGGTGGAATAGAGAACTCCGTAGAGCCACGCCCTGTCGAGTTTAGTGAACTGTGGGTAGAAAATTGGCAATTAGAAGCCTTATAGCGACGTCGAATGAGATCAAGGTGTTTTAACATTGTGGAAGAGCTGAAGTACTTCACCAGAAGTCAATGGTATGGTATGCCATGTTGGGGTTTTCCAAGCAATCAAGGCAAAACTGTATTTCTTTCAGGGTTGTCAAAGTAAATGTAATTTCCAGACAGGTCAACCAGGTGCACATATATTTTACTCATGTAGATGAAGTCACTGTCATCCAACTTCACCTGGCGTGGATTTAGAAATGTGGTTAAGGAGCTTACGTTTATAGCCGTCATGTTATTACTCTGTGGATCATTCAGAGATCTAAGTACCGCTTGAAACCTTAAAAACTCCTTATCGCTAAGCTCCAGAACTTCCAGCCAGGACAAAGGGTCAAAAGCTCCTCTCTCAATGATATTAAGTTCACACTGTACTTTCCCTAACTCCATGACAGCAATATTTCAAAGCGACTCAAAGGTTGTATTTCTTAAGGGCAACCATGCACATTTGGGATGAAGTGAATTGAAAGTCTTAGCCTTCTTTGTAGATGTTCCAGTCAATTCTGTGAGTGCGTCAAACCCGACACCAAAGAGAAATTCACGTGAAAAGCATCTCGTTGAATCATAGAGACTGTTCTGTACACCTGCAGAATGGTAAAAAGAAAAACGAGAGGGCACTGATAATAAATCTGGGTGTCGAAACAAACATTCATATACCAGCCATCAATCAAAATCTACGGTCCATGGGTCAACATTCGCCAGATTAGATTTTAACGCATCGTTGAACACAAACTTTACCATCACAAATTTACGATATTTTTGCAGATTTAGTAAAATTAGGCCTCGATGATAACCCGTTGTGACAAACAGGTGACCTCTGTAAAAAAATATTTTACCAGCTGATCATCTGAAAATTTCAATTACATCACATTAATAATTATACAATTATAGACGAAACATCCAAGTGTCATGTCTTTTGACAAAAGCACCATATATAAACACATATTGTCTAGAAAAAGTACTTATATATATTTATATATATATATATATGTATATATACATGGTGAGAATTTTACTACAAGTTTTTTTTCCATCTTCTGTTGGAAATCCACATCACATTACAAGCCCTACGCACATCATGTGACAGCGAATTGAATTCTGACAGATCAGATCAGCCATAATTCACTTGTGAAGCTGATGGTGTGTAACTTATGTAAAAGTTATCTCCCTTCAATCAAATCATAGTTAAATGCAATCCTGCGAGAAATTTCTTACATATTCTCTATTCCGATTTTCTGAGTTTACATTTCTCCATATTAAGCCCAACACCCTCTGTGTCATCCAGTGTGTAGAGCCTTACTAATATATCAATCTTCTTTACATAAAGTTAAGCAAATCCTTATACGGGGCAGTCAAGAGAATCTTCTACATGTTGGATGTGAAAACAGCATTGTCACTCAGCTGCCTTTATAGGCAAAATTTGTGAAGTATTGCCATTAATGTGAATTGCCTGTATGAAAGCAAATAATTAGTTTGCATAATTCGTTATTTTATTTTTCATTATCTTGTTTACAAGGCATAATCTCGACCACAGAATCCACTTCTTTAAAAATATTCAGTAGAAGCCCGAATTTCACTTTTACAAAGTGCCGTAATCAAATGTGATTGGGCAGCTAAATTTAGGTAGATCAAGTTGTTCAAAGATGTTTCTGTTTCTTTCAAAATAAATATAGGCCTGTAGTGAGTCTGAATCTAGAAGAGTCTGATCAAGTCACAGATCAGGACAGAAGATCTATGGATACATGTTTGCAGCTGTATGTTGACAAATTGTAGAGGTTAAACCTGAAATCAAAGTATGATCTAATTCTGCATGGCACAGAAAGTGACACTTGGCCATTACAACTGGGAGTAATTTAGAGGCTGTTAAGTTCAGTTTGTATAAACTATTATGCAGGTACATGTAGATTTATTTGAGGCATATATAGGTCTACAGCTCAGGATGAAGTTACATGTAATTACACATGACAACATTAATGAGCCTACATGTGTGCCTGGCTCACCAGCAATTCTGATCTAATTATAACTTTAACCTAAGCGAAAAACTGTGTGGAAAGAACAAGGAATAGTGTACATCGAAACTGAAAGGAAAAATATATGCTCCACAACACCACTTTCAATTTCAAACAAACAAGTTACATTCCAACCAAAATTCATAGACATATTAAAATGTGATTTATTGTTGTCCTATAATTGATGGTCCAATTTCCGTTACTGATCGACATCTCCCTAACACAAATCACTTAGGTTCTAACAATGAACTGGGTCGCAATATATCAAACAGGGATGTTTCCTTCTGTTCCTTACGCTCTGTGGTATACAGTGTTAGACTTATTCAGTTAACAACAAAATCGCTTAGAACAAAGTTAATTGATGTGAAATTGACATCATTGCACATATTTTTCACATCTGGCACGTCAGTGGTGTAGCACTTACATGTACAATACTGTAAAGGTGTCAAATCAGCAGTTTTCAGAAATTTCATTCAGAAAAGAATTTAGAAGGAAAATTTATTTACCTGGGGGAAAAAGCACGAGGAAAGGAATCTATTCATAAAGGGAGATAACTCAGAACTTCCACGCCTGTGACTGAACCAAGTTAAGGTCCACACTTGTCACAATTTCTTTCTTTCAAATGAAGATAGTCAATTTTAACACGGTAGCCCGAGGTAACATGCCAACTTTTCAAAAAGGACGAAACTTTGATAGAAATATGAGGAGGTTAAAATATAAAAAAGATTTTAAGATTAAAGCCATGTATTTACTACACTGAATAAAATGTATTTAAGAAAGAAAACCTCTAAAATAATTGACTTGATCTTTATTTCTATTTTCCATCTAAAATATTGACTACTTCAAAAATCATAATTCAATTTCGAAATACTTTCTAGGGAGCCATTGGCATGATAAATATATAAAAACCCAGTCCACCTTTTTTGACCCCTGGTTTTATCTTAGAATCTGTTGCCTAAAAATATTAATCTGCATACACAAACAATAAATATAATCAGTCATATTCTTGAGTGTGGCGTAAAACACCAATAGAACAAATAAATAAATATTTAGTTCCATAGTGTACTGAAGGTGAAAAATTAAATAGACAAATTAACAGAACAGAACAGAAAACATGGAGCTGTCACAGTTAACAATGATATCATGACAGGATATGTTAATAACTTTTTTCATCTAGAGCTTTTTTGTAAGAAACCCAACAACACATCAAAGATTACTACCATCATGATTATTTGCACTATCCTTTATGAAGTGTGATCTGTTCTGCTCAGTGTGGATTTACAACACACTGGCTCTGAAGCAAAACATGGCTTAAAAAAAAACACAACTTTTATGCTCAAGTCAAATCAGACAGAGAGTCTGTAACTACACCAAGCCAAAGGCTCCTAACAGATCAGTAATAGCATTTTGTCATCTCGATGACCTTGGGCGGGTGGGGTTGTGGGGTAGACCCCTTGGCAAAAACAATTCAGTTTTATCCAAAGCAGATAAAATTCTGATACACTTTAACTGAGTGTAAAATGACCGTATGGAAATCTGTAGTGTATCAACAACCTAGATTGTCCGTGTGGCTGTATTATCCAATTGGTGCTCCAGCACTCACCGATTTGGAGCCAAATCTTGGACCTTACTATAAGAGTAGCAAGGTTTCTGAATTTTGTGTCCATAATATCTTCATATGATGCTGGCACTCAAACCAAAATGTCATATGCCTCAGGGCAAAAGTAAAAATTCGAGGGCTGTATCTGGTGGCTCACCCAGGATGAAACTTTCGGTATAACGGAAATGGTCACTTGAGAAGAAGGGAATATAAAATTCCTTTGTGTGAAAACCAGTTCTGCAGAAATGAATGCTCATCCTGCTTTTCCATCAAATGAAACACTTGTGGTTATTAGAAACTAAAATTTTGACACCTCTCAACAACTGGAGTGAAGCTATGTAAGAGCTGCTATCCCTACCCCCATTTGTACATGCACTCACTAACTGTTCCAAAAATGGACATTTTCTTTAATTATTATACAAAGACAGCACCTTCAACAAAATTGCATCACACATGATAGGGAGTCCAACTTTAGACATATTTTAATACATGCTATCAGCAAATATAATGCTTTTTCGTTCATTTTGCATTCAGAAGACTGACAATAGATAAATGTGCATTGTTAAATTAAGTCTAACATGTAAGCCTTGCAGAAAAATGGGATTAAAATAACCTGTTTTGCCTTTATACATACACACTAAAACACTTCTCATCAGACATATTCAATCTCGGAATTACCTGTGCCACTGAAATTAAATAAAAATCAAGCCTGTTAAGTTTCTGAAGGAAATTGTACTTGAAAAATTGGGGTAGGGAGAGAATGGGGAGTGGGGGAGAGGGGGCTAATGGTTGGGTATTTGCCATGAGAAATATTGACAAAAAACATTCTAAGATCAGTTTCACAAAGTTACAACTTCGCCAAAAAATAATAAAGCTGGTACCGCAAAACTGGGTTGTTTCCTATAGGTTACAGGAGCCGATGATTTTTCCAGGTTACTATGTATGTAGTAAATTTGTCAACTTCAACCCCTAAAATATTTATCCCCAGACCACACACAGCTTGTACTTTTTTATCATATCATATCATCGTTTCAAAAAATAAACATAGCATGACCATTACTTGTTTGAAATGTTGCTCGTGAAAGTGACGTAACAGCATTTTGACGTAACAGGGGCAGTTCCCCTGGCAAAAGGTTTTCAGTTGTATCCAAAGCAAATAAAATCCTGATATATTTTAACTGGGTGTAAAATGACAGTATTGTGAATCAAAAACCTCGACTGTCTGTGTGGCAGCATTATCCAATGGGTCCTCCAGCACTTATCAATTCGGAGCCAAACCTTGGACCCAACTGGTCAAATTGTGGATAGGTAACCCTTAGACAAAACTTTCGTGGAAATGTTACGTATGGCTGATGATTTAAGTCAGTATTGCTAACAATGTGAACTTCATGTGCAAAGGCGAATAATTTGTTTGCATAATTCCTTATTTTATTTATCAAAGTTGAAGAGGAAAAAAATATTAGCTAAACAATACCATTTTTAATTTCAAACAAACAAGTTACATTCCTAACAAAATTCGTACACAATTAAATTGCGCGTAATTATTGTCACATTATTCATGGTCCAATTTCCGTTACTCATCCACACCTCCCTAACACAAATCACTTGGGTTCTAACAATAAACTGGGGCATTGTGTATCAAACAGGGATGTTTCCTTCTGTTCCTTATTCTCTGTGGTATACAGTGTTAGACTTATTTAGTTAACAACAAAATTGCTTAAAAGAAAGTTAATTATTGTGAAATTACACACAGCAAACATTTTTCATCCCCGGCACGTCAGTTGTTTGCCACTTACAATATTGTAAAGGTGTCAAATCAGCAGTCATAAGAAATTTCATTCAGAAGAGAATTTAGATAGAAAACTTATTTTGCTGGGGAAAAACTCCAAAGGAAAGAAATCTGTTGATAATGGGAGATAACTTAGAGCCTCAACGCCTGTGACTGAAGCAAGTTAAGGTCCAGACATTCTCACAATTTCTTTCTTTCAGATAAAGATAGTCACTTTGAAGATGGTAGCGCAATGTAACATGCCAACTTTTCAAATGCGACAAAAATACAAAAATGAGGCTATTAACATATAAAAAAAAATTTAAGATTAAAACTATATCCTTACTACATTAAAAAAATGTAAAAAAGAAAACCTGTAAAATAACTGACTGGTCTCTTATTTCTATTGTTGCTATTTTCCGTTTAAAATATTACCTACTTGAATAAAGATTTGACACCTGGAAAATACTTTCTAGGGAACCATTGGCACGATGAATATATATATAAAAAAACAGTTCATCTTTTTCGACCCCTGATTTTATTTGAGAATTGGATGCATAAAAATATTGATCTGCATACAAACACAGTAACCATAATCAGCAACATTCTTGTGCAGTGTAAAACACCAATGAAATAAATATATACATAAATATTTAGTCCCATTGTGTATTGAAGGTGAAAGTTTAAATAGACAAATTAATAGAGCAGAACAGAAAACCTGGGGCTGTTACAATGACAATGTCATCATGACAGGGTAGGTTAAATACTCTTTTCATCTATGGCTTTTCGTCTGAAACCAAACACCACATCAAAGTTTACTACCATCGTGATTATTTGCACTGTTCTGATCAGTGCTGATTTACAACACACTGGTACTAAAACAAAACATGGCTGTTTAGAAAAACTTTTAAGTTCGAGTCAAATCAGACAGAGAGTCTGTAACTACATCAAACCAAAGGCTCCTTACAGATCAGTAACCATGGTAACCAAACTGAACACACTACACAAACTACACACACTGCTTACTACGTTAAAAATACAAGACCCAACTAGTCTATTTCAACAAATTCTAACAGATGGTAATGGAAATGATTGACTGAATAACTACCTGGTGGTCAGGAGATGTTTAACATGTCACAGAGAACTTGTGGTAGAGTTGCGGAGTCACCAGTCACCAGACGAGCAGACACGGATTTACCACAGAAGAACTCAACCCAGGGGACGAGTGGTTCTGTCACCTTCAGTCCCCAGACAGTGGTCATCACCCGGTTGTGACCAGAGTCCAGCACTGTCATAGACCGCTGGTCACAGTCCAGGTACAGACCGACGTGATGAGGGCCTGTGTGAGGTCTCCACTGTCCATACTCAGGTTTGATCTCATCACCACAGTGACTATAACACCTGACCTTATCACCACTGTACTCCATCCCAATGTACCAGCTGTGACGGCCAGGTTTTGTATCCGGCCTCAGCCTACAACTCTCCTGTACAACACCTACATAACAGTAACAGTCACAGTCTGGTGACCAGGTGATCTGTATCTGTATCTCCCAGTAGCACCTGCCGCCCCGCCACCTCCCGTCTGTCACAGCTCTACACCCCGACCCCCAGGACAAGTCCTCAGCCTCCACCACGGAGCCCTCGTCCGTTATTCTCAGACATCTGTCATTTGTCGCCGTGAATTTCAGGGTCGGTTCTGCAAAAACACAACAGGAGCGGCATAAACAACAGCAAACCATAAACACACAGCGTAACAATGAGGCCCTGACGTGTAAATACCTGTACACATACCGTACTTTTAAAGTCTGAACACAGTTTCTTGGAATAAAATGACACTTACTAATGAAAACGAGTGTAATCATTACATTTGAGACTCAATTCATTTTCGGCCACTGAGCCCGCTTGAAAAAGAGGCGAGTTCAGACGATAACTGGATCCATCACTGATCCGTCTACTAGCCGTCAAATAAAGACTTTCCACGCTCGATATTGTATGAAATTTATCATCTACAACTAGAACAATACCTCACTGTATCAAGCACTTGGTTTTGGCGAAAGTTATGGCAGATTTGGACAGCAACTTCACTGCGAAGCTGGATAGTTGTCATTCGAGGAATAACATGCTGCCGAACGCACGAGTCTACGAAGGGAGGTAACTCCTCACTGAGACGCTTACTGAAGGCCTCGCTGACAGAACATGAAAATAAGCGCGACCTGTGAACTTTCGTATCTTCAGACATATTATAACACGTCCCGGTACTGGATTTTCCATGGTAAAATTTAAAAACCTATGACCATCCACAGGTCGTTGGCAGGCCTTCCTACGTACGGCTCCACTTGTACATGCAGGCGAACAATAATTAAAATATGCATGCATTCCTTACCTTTCACGAAAAGTAGACCCAAAATACATATAGGCCTATGTGCACATCTTTTGGAAGCAACTAGGCCCAGTAGAGAGCTTATACATGTGCATTTAGGTACACTCTAAAAAGTATGAATTTAAATATATATATATATATATATATATATATATATATATATATATTTAAATTCATACTTTTTTTTAAAGTAGCATAGAAATAATAAAAGGTGAAACCTAGAATTTTCTGACGTGGCTGAGGAACTGAAAAAACAAGGACTTCACACATTTTCAGAAAATATAGGCCCACACAAAATATAGCTGCTATAGGCACAAAACTTTTAAAATATCACACAGCTTAGGGAGGGATTACCACCGTCCAGTATATACTGTTTTATGTTTTTCTGAAATAACGAGATGGAATTGAAAATTTGTTCTGTTGAAGGGCTGTAGGTACAGAGGTTTTACTCAGAATCACCAGTGGCGTGCTCATGTATATTTCGAGATTGTTCAAAAAGGACATGGCAAAATAAAGGCAGAAGATATCAGTGGTATATTTATGTACAGAAGATAAAATTAAACAGATATTTATAGATGGGAAATGCAGAATGCCAGGCATGGCAAGAAGAGGTCCCATATGAGCATTCTTATAAGAAAATAATATAGTTCGGACAGTTTCTTTGTGTAGGATTGCAAGAGGATGCAAATGAGAAGGATAAGTATTTTCCCATATTATATTAAAATACGTTAGGTAAGGATACATCAAGGAATATTAAAGGCTGGCGGGAGACTTATGATTTAAAAAATCTCTTAGTGAAAAAGGAACCCAACATTTTGGTTTCCTTTCTTGGACATTTCTGAAATATGTCTTGTCCGATTGAATTTACTATTAAGAAATAAACCCAGAAATTTATACTGGCGAAGGTGCTCTATTGGGTTTCCAGATACATCAATTTTAAAATCTGAGGTACCTTTTTCGTATTTAAATGGTATGATTAACATGGGTTTTGTTTTCCCCAGAATTAGAGTTAGTCTGTTGCTCAGCAGCCAGTCATTCATTTCAGACAATTTGATTTGCCGGATAGGCAAGGTCATTTCCAGAGTGATGCAACCACTTATCGTCTGCATAAAGCATGAAGTTGAGCAAATTGGATGCAGTAATAATGTCATCGTGAATAGATCCCTTGGGTATACTAAAGGATATCAGAAGAGAAGAAGACAACTGATCATCTAGAGAGACGCACTGAGAGCGTTGAATAAGGCAACATTCAAACCAGTTTTTAGCGGTACTGCAAAAGCCGTACTTTTCTAATTTCTATATGAGAATTTTGTCGTTGACAGTATCACATGCTTTTGCAAGATCTATAAATGTTACTATAATAAATCGTTTAGAATCCTTTGCAACAGTTATTTTTTTCTCTTTTTTTTTGAAAAGGCGAGATCGGCCAATGGTGTACGATGGTTGAAACGGAATTCAAATTGATTACATGTCAATATTAGATTGTTCTCAATAAAGTCATGCGATTTGACATAGCACGATCCAATAATTTACTTGAATTTGGCAATAGTGATATTCGACAGTAGTTTTCAACTAATGAGCATTCATTTGCTATGTAGATAGGTATGACTGGCAATCTGCATTTTTGTTGGGAAGACCCCAGTAGTACATAATAAACTAACTAAGTGTGACAAGACAAAAGATCATTCGGATTTGAAGCATTTAAGTAAAGACGCTCTTATACCGTGTGAGTCTTGGGCTACTATTTCTTAATCAAACAATAAGTTTTTAGATTCCAGTGTTGTAGAAGATTGTATACTGAAGTCAGTAGCTCTTGGTAAAGTTAAATAGTCTTCAAAGCCTTTTCTTCGACTAGGTAATTTATCATCTAATTTGGTTGCAATACAAATAAAATATTCATTGAATTCATCTGCGATAGGTTTGGTACCTGATATTACTTTACCATTGATGGCAAATGAGTCAGGCAGCCTTTTACACCCAGATTTATTCAACGGTTCCTTTAATATTTTCTATATATCTTTGATATTGTTATGTGCTTTTCTGAACTTTTCTTCATAGAACTTTTCTTGCCACGGTTGAGCATGTGTTCAAGTTTATTTCACTAGAGCTTAAAAGTATTAGTAGCTTTCTGGTTTTTTGTGATAAATGAAGTCGATACAGGCGGCTTGTTCCCCTAATAGATCTTAAAGTAGCATTACTTATTCATGGCGTTTTATCTTCGATCTTGTAAAAATAGTATTGATGAGCGGCAAACACTCATTACATATACTGCTGAAATCATTCCGAAAATTTTCTCGAGCTACAATTACGTCAATGGAATCATAGACCTCGTCGCAGTTTCTCTGCTGATTTTTTTTGGTGAATTATTCCCTTTATTCCGTAGTTATACGCTGATATGTTGAGGTGGAATGACTTAATGGTAGTGGGAACATTTGTTTGTCAATATGGGAAACAGGGACATGGGTAGTGACATCATCAAGAAAAATACCGGAGAAAACCTTGCACTTCTGGTAGCTTGTGAATATAATGTATATTAGAACGACAGCTGTAGACTTGGCCCTGGTTGGTATTGTAATTTTTGGAAAAAGAGGGATCAGTGCATTAATTCTAAAAATTGCCTCCTTGGTGGATGACGATCGATTTTAAAAAGGTCCAATTTGAAATGTCCCCTCAGAAGGCATCTTTTGTTACTCGCTCTTATGCTAGCAAGTTTGAGATAGAGGTTGATGTTAAAGTTATAGATATATTATCTGAGAGTGATAAATTACATGTAGTAAATATTTTTGGTTGTTAATTTTTGTTCCTACAAATATTGGTTGATAATCACCGCCATCATCATTAAGAGAGAGATCATCCCTAAGACTAGTATCACTGTAGTCATCATTTATATACATTACCAGGCCTTCAACTTTTCTCTTATTTCTGGTCATGGTCAATGTCTGGTACCAGGCAAATCCTACGGAGTGTTGCTGGTAGGATCAAGTCAGCTTTTCGACAGGTAAATGGATGAGAATTTAATCTCCATATTTGCAAATATTCCTTATATTTCCAAAAAAGTGCTTTTTGAGACTTCCTGATTTGAAATTCAAACATGAAATTGATTGAATGCCAAAAAGACATTGAGCTAAAGGGGTCTAAAGTATAGTAATTCGATTGAGGATCATTTATGTCTGACAAGTGAGATACTTCATTTGGGCAGTCATAGGTAAGATAAGAATTCCATCGAGTACAGAGGAAATGTTGCCGGACATAACTGAATGAACAGACGAAGTTTCGGGTAGCAAAGGTCATTTTGTCCAGACGATGGAATGGATTGCTCGTCCCAGTTCTAGTATCAGATATAACTCAGGAAAAAATATTATTATTCAGCATTTAAATTTAAGGTCATTTATATCTGTACACATATGCACTGGAATGTGATAGTGGTATGTCAATAAAAGTCATATACAAAATATGTATATATATTTTGAAGGCCTCCATAACCATCAAGTGCATAGGGAGTGCTCAGGCATCTCCAATTCACTTTAATGTAGACTAGATGTAGAAACGAATCATTGTTTCAGAAAACACATAGGCTGATTAATACACGTAGGTCAATGCCGGCAGCAATGTATGTCAAATAACGGCTGGTGTTGGACAAAATTCAAGATAACTGTTCATGCCCTTATATATATATATATATACATATATATATAAAATTTCTCGTTTCGAGATAATACACAAAAGTCAGCAACATTTCTTATCACTGAGAATCCAGTAGTCATTATACAACAGAGTTAAAATACTGACATAAATTATTTAAAATGTTTATAGTTGAGATTTTACTTGTCAATAAACAGTGATATAGATAACTGACGTAGACATTGACTAATGGATTATTAATCTATTTTAGTATGGACATTGAAAAACACGGTCTCTTGCTTTAACATGTCGTTTGGTCAGGGAATTAATTAAATGCCATCTCCCCAAACTGAAATCATTTTGGCTAGAACACTACATAAAATTCGAAGCTGGCGTGCACCTTGCAACAGAGTTATAATTTTCATTCCAACGGAAAGTGTCATCTTTTTCCCATGGTAGATATCTGACCACTATATCTGGATATAGATATCTGGATTTGTGTGTTTGCCACTTGTTTTATTCGCGGTCATCGATTTACAGACTGACACAAGTTCACATTGGTGGGGTGGCCAGGTTTTACAGAATCCAATGTTAGCCACACAGCAAATCTCGTTACGCTGATCTCTCTTTGACTGCCACAAACGGTGAGTTCCGCAGAGGCATGATCTTTTGACTTCGGTGTTCCTCGGGCGGTAGTTGTTTTAAGGGTCATTGATACTGGGCTGTCACAGCAACCATCATGGCTATTTACCAACCGTTTTTCAACCACAGCACAACTCGAGCTCACATCTGCATACATGCTAATTCACTATACAGGGAAAATAAATCAATTCCGTTGATTAAATTATCACCTCCCCCTCCCCCGACACACGCACACGCATATGGAATGAAGAAGTAAACATGGTCAACTTTCGCGTCACGGTAATTCACTGACTGAAAGCGTTAAAACTCAACTGACACTGTTGACGTATACTCCAGACATGTCCTACATTTACTGCTGTAAATTCATATTTCTAATCTCTTTTCTACACAACTTCAGTATAAAAGTAGCCGTTTTTACGTTTTTAACTGTTCTCATTTTCTAGCAACAATGACTACTACCATAAATCTTAACCTCTACACACAGTTATCATTCATGTGCATGACTGACAACAAATGTAACTGACCTCAAACACAACGACATCTTCAGTTTCCCTAAGGGAGACACAGCTTGTAGCCTCAGATACAGGACGAGAAAAACCTACTTTTAACACGTAGAGATGTCAATTGTCCACCGACTGCTGCTTTCACATCATGACGTTCTTGAGCTGTCTCTTTCACAGTCACCTGTCTAGGGACAACAGGGTCACATTGTACAGAATCTGACAGCTTCTGTTTGTTGACCTTGTGCTTTTCCAGGGCTGTTGTTTTCTCAGTTAACTGGTCATCAATTCTGGTAGAAGAGACAAAGAGAGTCGCGTATTAATATATTAGTATTAGTATATTAATCCTGTGTACTGGTAATGAGAATGTCACGCTGTACTATTCTCAGCATGTTATATATGCTTTGTAGTGATAAATATAAGTTCTGAACACCGTGTGTATATTTTACTCTTGGGTCATGTTTGGGACAAATACAGCAGTCACCATTACGGAAACACATTGGCTGACACGGATGGGAGATCTGTGCAGAGTAATAAAATTAACACATGTATACATACGCTTTGGTGAAGTCTGTGCAACCCTGTCAACAAACAGAAATGAAAATACGTATAAAAATAATGTAAACCTAAAAACTAGATGTAGGCTCCTGTGACTCCGTTCGGCAGTACATGCAACAGTGACACAGTTTCCTTTCCTTCACAGCTGTGACCGTGACGGGCCCAGATACACTGTTTTTGTTTTGTTTTTTTCTTCTTTTTTTTTCTTTTTTTGTCTCTTTTTTTTCCCCTTTCTTGTGAAACAATTAGACATTCCCCATTGTAGTCACATGGACGAAATTAGCTTTGCATTTCCGAGTAAACATGTTTCGGCATTATCGCCAAATTAATTCTTTGCAAGATTGCTGATTACCAAATTTAAGGTGAAAATAAGAATAGGTGTTAACCTATGACTGAAGGAATAATATGTTGTCATACAAATGATTATTTGTTTGCTTATTTTTAGTCATTCTACCAAAATATGTTAATGTCAGCCACAGGAGATACTTCCTCATCCCTATACAGCAGATGTGAGTGGTGAGTAGACGACATTGGATTAAACCTAAACACTTTATATCACAATTCCAGGGTAGAAGACCTCATCAAGCTAATGACTGAAGGAATAATATGTTGTCATACAAATGATTATTTGTTTGCTTATTTTTAGTCATTCTACCAAAATATGTTAATGTCAGCCACAGGAGATACTTCCTCATCCCTATACAGCAGATGTGAGTGGTGAGTAGACGACATTGGATTAAACCTAAACACTTTATATCACAATTCCAGGGTAGAAGACTTCTGAGGAGAAGGGTACAACTCTCTGCTATCGTGACAATGAAGAAAGGACTGCTCTTCCTATTATCATCCCATAACTTGCAGCTTTATAGTGGTTGTTCACGTGGTGCTTATAAACAGCTGAGGTAAGGTTTACAGATACAAAGAGGGGACCAAACAACATGGAGAACGCTAAGGATTTGAATTCTTTAACATCAGGCTTCAGTCCATGAGGCAACTAGTCAGGGGTCCACACAGGTTCCCTGTGGGACACCTCTTGAAATCGTTCGGATTATTATTATCATTATTATTATTATTATCATTTTTAGTCCTCTCGTAAAGTAGTAGTATAAATGCGCCAGAACCCCCAATGTTTATATCACTAAAACTGCAATATCTCCCAAATAACTGATTGCAGAGAATCCAAACTTCGCAGTCTTGATAAGAAATATATGAGGCAACTTTTGATGTTAGAGTCCATTGGCCAGTCACATGATTTAGCGGCCATTTTGAATTTTATTGTTAAACTTAAAAAGTCTTCTTCTCACAACGGGTATATAATTGTCATGTGGAAATTATATTTGTTGTTTCTAGGTGGATGGCCCTACTCAGTTAAGCTTACACGTTAAATCTCCTTATGCAAATTAGGCCGTAATTAACCTCTGAAGTTCCGTAAAAATTACATCATCGATAAATATTGCTTATAATGATTAACCAAACATATCTGTTGCTCCATGTTGTCAGATTTACATCTGCAATAGTTAGTTTCATACATTTGTATAGTTTTAAAGTCTTAGCTAAAAAACCAACAAAGATTTCTCAAAATTCTCCCATTTACGTAACATGGGAGCTTAGATGAAACGCAGAGTATCTCTTTACCCTGTGGCCTAGCTGGCATGAGCGGAATATTCTAATTCTGTCTGGCGCCGGGAGCAGTATATCAAAGGCACGGTCTCTCCCTACATGTGACAGAGCCTTTGTATCTGGCAAGGCTATTTTTTTTCTATTTACTGTCTTTCAACATACCCCCAAATGAACAGTGTACCTAGCAATCTTAGGATCAAACCCAGTTAAACTCTGCTTGTCTTTTTTCTCTCTCCTTTTTTTCCCAGGCCTCATGAAATTACTAGGCCCTGCAGACTAATGCTAGTACTCTGGCGTTCGATTCCAGTGTACTTCTCACCATTTTCACATGGAAATTTTTCCACACATTTTTTCATATTTCAACCCGACCTACTTTAGAGGCCATATTGCCACGAATATACTGCGTTGACATGTCATTTTCTCAAGAAGAGTTCATCGGATCCAGCTGAAATTTAAAATGCAGACAGAATACGTCTGGGCAAATTGTATGTACAAAAATAATCTTCATATCTTAAAAACTGTGCAAATGCACTGATTACCGAAGTTTTCACGTGACCAAAAGTTTTTGAATTTAAATGTATGGATTATATTAAATGGTGTAATTTGACGTCCTCATCAAAAAACTGATCTTATTTTTTGTCACCGATGTATACTTTTGACGGAAATTACGATCAAAGTTTGAAAAATGAAATCTCCACATATCTGGAGATCACGTTACAGAAAACTGTTACAGCTGTAATGCTGAAAATTACGGAGTTCAAAGGACCAGATATATGCTATAAAAAGTGCCAAAAAGCAAAATTTCACGATATTTAGAGGCCACGTGATAGGAAACCGTTATAACTGTAAAGCTGGACATCGAAGAGTGCTGTTTACTATGAGAATGGAGTTATTCCTTGCTACACTGTATTCTTTATGTTTTTTGTTATGGGGTATAGGCAAAGGATCAAATCTGAACTGCTTCCACGCCCGGGTTTAGTAGTAGACCCATTCTGTATGGCAGTCATCGGTTCAAATCCAGTTCATCCCTTCTCAATCATTTCAGTATTTTTTGTTTTTTAATTACCATAAAGTTATCAGGGGACTACAAGATGTGGTAGATAGGTAACAGTGTGGATCCCGGCAACGCTGTTGGATAACAGCTTTAATATTGGATTTGAGCTCGAGAGCACTGTTATTTGGTTTATTTTATTTATTTAATTTATTTAATTATTGGAGGCCTCCGTGGCCGAGTCTGTTAGCGCGTTATCGCAGCACAATGACCCGAAGCCTCCCACCAATGCGGTCGCTGTGAGTTCAAGTTCAGCTCATGCTGGTTTCCTCTCCGGCCGTCAGAGAGAAGGTCTGCCAGCAACCTGCGGATGGTCGTGGTTTTCCCCGGGCCCTGCCCGCTTTCCTCCCACCATCATGCTGGCCGCCATCATATAAGTGAAATATTCTTGAGTACCGCGTCAAATAAATAAATAATTATTTAATCGGTGATTTACGCCGTAGTGAAGAATATTTCTTTTACACGACGGCAACCAGCATTATAGTGGCAGGAAACGGAGTAGAGCCCGGAGGAAACCCACGATCATCCGCAGGTTCCAGGCGAAAATCCCACGTACGGAAGCCAGCATGAGCTGAACTTAACTTACAGGTTCCTGGCTCATTACGCTGCGCTACCACACTAAACAACTGAACCACGCAGACTTCCGTTATCAGGATTTACTAGGTGAGGTGTAAGGCTTTAGACGGCTAAGCGAGTCACAATTCAGTAAGGTCATCTTGGTCATCCAGATTTCACTGGGGTGGAAAAAAGGGGTCAGATTAGCTTGGGGTCAGATTAGCTCCTGTGGGAGTTATCCAATTATCCCTCGCCACGATATTCCTGAGATATTGCCAATGTGGCGTTAAGCCATAATCATTCATTGCTATTATCCAGACTTCAGGGAGGTGAACCAATGTTAGAGAATGTGTACATTGGACTTGCCTGTAAAAACGCTACATCCTTAGAGGCTAACAAATCCTTAGAAGCCTGTACCATCTGCTCCATTTCCTCTACTTCAATATGTAGATGTTTAATGATAGTACTACACTGAACACTCCACGGTGAGTATCGCGCCTTTATCTCATCCAAGGAGTTTACTTTCCAGGCGTCTAAATCCTTCAGGGCTGCGTTATATGCCTTTTCCACCTCTTTGTTATGAAGATCCTGGTTTTCCTGCCAAATTGAAAAATAATTGATGTTTTCACTGCAGCCTTTTTTAGACCTGTGTCCCCGATCATGACAGCTTGTAACCCGTGGTTATGTATCACCTGGAGTTGTCTGTGTAATGCTTGTTGTGTCTTTTCTACATCCTTATCTGTGTCGACAATGTGTCATGTCTGACTCCTGTCTGTGTCTTATCTATGTCTTATCTGTCTCATGTGTGTGATATCTGTATTGTATATGTCTATTATGTCTGTGTCTTGTCTGTGTCCCATCTGTGCCATATATGACTCCTGACTGTCTTATATGAGTCGTATCTGTGTCCCATCTCTGCTATATATGACTCCTGTTTCTGTCTTATATGAGTCGTATCTGTGTCCAATCTGTATTGTGTCTGAGTCCTGTCTCCGTCTTATCCGTTTCGTGTCTGTCAGATCTGTGTTGTATCTAGGTCGTGTTTGTGTTGTCCATGTCTTGCCTGCATCGTATCTGCCAAACGGGTGGACCGAGCCCTAGAAACTGAACATAGCTGCCATCTTAAATCACAGTAACTCTGAAGGTACTTATTAAATGTGTGGTTTTTTTTTCATTATGTCTCTTATTAACGTTTCATTGATGTGTACGAGTTTAGAGAAGAAAACCGTATCATTCATTTACTTGCACGGCATTTGGATTGCTATTTAAAACAAGGCAGTCAGCCCTTTTTCAAATCCGACCTCGTCCACTCTTACAATGTTTAATGTAATTTCCGTGGGTAACAAAGTTTAGCAAGTAATAAAATAGAGCATTATATTAAGGCGGTAATGACGGTTCGGCGTTACCTTTTTGTAAGTCACAACAACCTACACACTCAGACCAAATAGTCCAAATATCCCTTAAACGTAAGGTGAAAAAATATTACCAGAAATACAAACCTGTATCGTGTTGTGCAGCCTCATAAAGCCTGACAGAGACTCTTTTTTTTCTTGTAACATTTCCTCCAGCTCACTTGTCTTGTTGAAAACAGTTGGCTGTAAAGAGTGAGGTAAAAATCTTTCCATGTTATATGCACAAATCCCTATATGCCATATGCATGTGTTGATGTTATCCGTTAAAATCATGCTTCACTTCTTTGGCTGCGGGTTTACATTTTCAGAAAATCGATTCCATTTACAATGCCCTGTGTGTTTATTTAACTTAATTCTTTTTTCTTTCGAGATGATTTCCCACAGCCTATTGGCCACTAGGGGATTTCCTGAACAATAAAGCCAACACATATACACAAATTAATACAAAAGACAAACAAAACAAACTTTACACGGTACGTTAGAGGGAACCAACAATATGTCGAAATGAGACTCGAAATAAAAATTATAGTCTTGAACGAGTTGAGATTGTTTCATTACAAGAGGGCTGAATTACTGAATCTCTAAGACGAAGAAATACAATGATATACAGAGGTTAACATTAGTTTGCTAACTTCAAATGACCCATATATAAGCCTACTACATTATACACATATACAGGCTGACAAACATAAGGGCTCGATCATCAGTAAAGCCCATGTAATCTCTCTGTCAGGATGTTGACTCGTGCAAAACAATCAACAAGTGTCACGGGTTTTATGTGATTATGCCATACAGAGATGCACTGACTCCACGAAATACATACAGTTTGGTGATTTTGCAGAAAAGTCCCTATTACGGCATCCAACTGTTACTCTTCACACAGCAATGGCATGCAATATTTGGGACATATTATCAGAATAGAGCCACATTTACATACAGATTACCGCACCTGAGCAGCTTGAGCATACACATGTACAGCCAGCAATGCCAAAGCGTGTATTTAGACGTTACGTATGACAGGGGGATCACATTCATCATGGACTAAACTTGTTTCCTTTCACCATTTTCAAATACACAAAAGTGACTTTCAGATCTTGACCCAGAGATGTTATTTTGGTGTCACTTCCCATCATTATTTCCATGACCTGCGCCATTACTAATTGGACCACTTGTTGAATATGGAGGCGTAGCTGAATGCGCGTATCAAAAAGGCTTTATAAATTTCAGAGTCCATTTGGCTGAGAACAAAAAGGCCCGGCCGACTGTCTGACCCGTGATGGAATATCCTCGAGAGAGTTGACTTTCATCAGTATAGGGTTTGCCAGAGGTTTACTTGTCTTGCTGTTTCCAGATGTAGAGCCTTAAACAGACTAACTTGTCAGTTGGCCATTGCACACTTCAGGATTTGTCCATTTTCAACAGTATTGCTGGTCTATGCTGCGCAGGGTCATACAGGTCTGATTAATGCTCCTTTCCTTTACGATAAATTTCATTCAAGTTTATCAAAAAGTATTATTTAACATCCTCTCAGTTCACCTGATCATATGATGGTTTAAAACCGGTTAAATACTACTGACATATACAACACAGGCATAAGTGATATAAATACTTTCTTGAGCAGCATTGTGTGTCCTACTTGGATGTACCTTTGACACTGAGATGTGTGAGCATGACAAGCTCCATCATCTGACCCTCACAGATATGTTAATATTTACCCAGATTGTTGTACGTCACAAATTATCAGCCATTTGAGACACTATGACACCGTTACACACATTACTGACTTACCTTAGCTTTTTCAGCAGCAGATGGTATGTCTCTAACACGATGTTCGGTATGATCAGGCAAACACCCCGCACAAATCACCACTCTACACGGCACACAGTATATGTCTAATGGCAGGCTGTGTCTGGTGCAGGACGGCTGCTGATTTGGATCCTCGTCCTGGTTGACATGACTCTGGGAGACGTATTCCTCTACAGAAATGAGGCGGTGGCGCTTGAGAGCACCCCTCATGGGATGGCAAGCAGCCAGACAATCCTGGCAGTATAGAAGACAACAGTTGGTGCAAAACTTTATAGCTTTAGCCTTGTTGTCCTCCTCACACAGAGAACAACAAGGGGTGTTTTCCCCAACCTTTGCTTCAGAAGCAAACGTCTCCACCATTTCTGCCAACTGTAAGTTGACAGGCAAACCAGCCACACCCTCTCTTCCTAAACTCGTTGTTGATCGACACACGGGACATGATATCATTTGATGAACATCCTCACTCCCCGCGGTGCAGAAGGTCTCATCTGTTGGCCCCAGTTTACACTTTTCAGCATACAGGTCAAGGCATTGTCTGCAGAAACTGTGCTGACAAGGCAACACTATGGGTTCGCGAAACATTTCCACACATATCGGACAAGTAACTTCTTCCAGATTCTGTTCACTTTCAGCCATTGTTTCGCCGGCTTATCTCTGAAATATAAACAGGAAATTACTCAGTCGTGACACCAAAAAGAGTATGCAAAACTTAGAAATAATAATTTACAATTTTCAGTTAGCTTGGCTTTATTGAAACTGTCTATTTTTATTTCTTTCCTCAAAACTGCTCAAGGGCTCTCGCTCAAGAGTTTGGTCCCGGTTTGACTCGGGTATGGCTACACAAAGATGTCAGGGAGCTTCTTGTCATGTATTCATGGTTATTTGTCATTGTGACCTTCCCTTTTGACACTGGGGAATTGTAGCAAAGACGTGCGCACCTTTCCTTCACACCTGTCATGGTATTGGTGAGGGTAAACAAGAATAACAATCCAAAATTACATAGAATAGAGATGCCACATACCCGTCTGAAGTACACGGAGCCTATCAGTTAAGGTAGTCAATTTGCTAGATGCGAGCAGGACGTGCCATGTTAGCAATTTGACTCAGGCAAATCTTGGCTGAAATGTTCCATGACTTTTTACTGTGCAACTGCCCGTTTAGGTCGTTTTCTAAACTAAGAACTTGTGTGCTTAAATTTTCTTCTCATTAAGCACATCCTTCAGGGGTCAGGACATCCGGAAGAAATTCCGGGTAGTTTCATACCAAAGACTTTAAAAACGGGATTTCTTGTTGCTTTGGGGGGCCTCCGTATCTCAGTCGGTTAGCGCGCTATCGGAGCGCAATGACCCAGAAAGCCTCCCACCAATGCGGTCACTGTGGGTTCAAGACCAGCTCATACTGGCTTCCTATCCGGCCGCACGTGGGAAGGTCTATCAGCAACCTGCGGATGGTCGTGGGTTTCCACCGGGCTATGCCCGGTTTACTCCCACCATAAGGCTGGCCGCCGTCGTAAAAGTGAAATATTCTTGACTACGGCGTAAAACACCAATCAAAATCAAATCAAATCTTGTTGCTTTCCTTGGCCCTTTGTCACTACACTGTCACTGTGACTGGGTGAGGGTGTCATGTCTGATGTCTTCAGCATGACATTCTAGTGGCGGCAGCAATTTGGCTGTCATGTCTGGTGAGTGTGGAGTTAGCAATAGGCCGACATGTAGAGTTTCAGTCCAAGGGGAAGGTGGATACATGCACATGCTAACCTGAAAACCGGGTCAACTGACGGGATAGGGAAAGAGATTTTTGTGACGGCATGGTCAGCTACATGTAAATGATCGTAATACTAAAATCGCAACATGTATAAAACGTGACGATTTATCTCTATTCCGTGTACATGTATGTACATAGGCCTACATATTCCTTAATTATAAGGGTATGATAGATTGAGCAGTACTTAACGTGCTATAACAGACATCAGGGATATAAAACAAGAATGGGCAGTCCGGCCCAAGCGACATGTCACATCCAACATCGACCTTCAGAACAACCCCAAGGTCAGCACTAATACAACACCCTACAATATGGAATACCATTGTGACAAGGTCGACATAAACAATATCAACCACAATCAGTCGTTTTCCCCTAAGAATAGGTCTTGTGTCAGTATACACACAGTGTCAGAGCTTCACAAACAGGCTGGAGTTATAGAGTCTATACATGCACGGACACGCCCCTCGTTAGTCTACTTCATGTCGACGTGAAGAAGCCCAGGTTAAGCACATGTATACACTGTGGCAAGTTACTGCGAAATGCGGTCGACTAGAGACACTTTCAAAACCAGGCAACAATATTTCCATACGAATTCTATCCCAGGTTACACTTACCTGTGGACGCAAATCTCACCGTGCTTCACAGCTTGGTAAAAGACATTAGTTTGAAATCGAAAATACTTTCTTCATAGAAATGTACACAGGCACGCAAAGTTACCCCACATCACGTGATCCACATTGATAAGAATTACAATATGCTTAAGACAGGGATGTGTTGACATATCCAAACAAATACAGTGTACACTGGCATGAATGCTACATATATAACAGGGACAACTCAAACAAAGACGTAACTTGTAAGCCTGGACTGGAGATATCAATATGTCACGAGCTTCAGGTTATACAAATATGTCAGCGTCCGCCACACGTCTAGACAGGCAGGCTGAGCCCCATACATACATGTGTACGTCTATATACCCCTGCCTTCACACAGACAGCTCCGCGGTGTGTAGATGGCCTATATATATGAATGCCTGTGTCCTGTCCAATATTGACTATCTAGTGGTCTCAAGTTACGCCCCCTCCCCTCCCCTCCCCCCAGTCACTGATCAATGGGCGAGGCTGTCATGTCTGGTGAGTGTGGAGTAAGCAATAGGCCTACATGTAGAGTTTCAGCCCCAGGATAAGGCGGACACATGCACATGCTAACCTGAAAATCGGGTTACCGGGGATGGGATAGGGAAAGAGATTTTTGTGACGGCATGGTCAGCTACATGTAAATGATCGTAATACTAAAATCGCAACATGTATAAAACGTGACGATTTATCTCTATTCCGTGTACATGTATGTACATAGGCCTACATATTCCTTAATTATAAGGGTATGATAGATTGAGCAGTACTTAACGTGCTATAACAGACATCAGGGATATAAAACAAGAATGGGCAGTCCGGCCCAAGCGACATGTCACATCCAACATCGACCTTCAGAACAACCCCATGGTCAGCACTAATACAACACCCTACAATATGGAATACCAGTGTGACAAGGTCGACATAAACAATATCAAGTACAGTCAGTCGTTTCCCTCTAAGAATAGGCCTTGTATCAGTATACACACAGTGTCAGAGCTTCACACATGGGCTGGAGTTATAGATTCTACACATGTACGGACACGCCCCAGACTTTAGTGCACTTCATGTCGACGTGAAGAAGCCCAGGTTAAGCACATGTATAAACAGTGGCAAGTTACTGTGAAAAGCGGTCGAGTAGAGACACTTCCAAACCGAGACATCAATATCAACCCCAAGCAGTCGTTTTCCCCTAAGAATAGATCTTCTATCAATATACACACAATGTCAGAGCTTCACACACGGGCTGGAGTTATAGAGTCTATACATGCACGGACACGCCCCAGCCGTTACTTGGTGTCGACGTGAAGAGGCCCAGATCAAGCACATGTATGAACACTGGCAAGTTACGGCGAAATGCGGTCGACTAGAGACACTTTCAAAACGAGGCAACAATATTTCCATACGAATTTCATCCCAGGTTACACTTACCTGTGGACACGAATCTCACCGTGCTTCACAGCTTGATAAAAAACCTTAGTTTGAAATCGAAAATACTTTCTTCACAGAAATGTACGTGATCTACTACAGCCACTCAAAGTTATCCCCCTTTACAATCATTTAATCAGGTTGCACGAAGACCTCATATTTATCCAATGAAAATTGACTGGAACCATGTATATGGAATCTTCCAGGTACACATTGTCTTTATAGAGTGGCATAAATGGCGATTTTGTGACCCCTATTTACATTTTGCTTATTAGACTTTAAGGTTTTGCTTCATACGTGGGTCATTTTGGGGTCTTCACAGATAGGAAGATTCCATTTGATGGACATGAACATAATTATTCTGGTGTGCACGACAGAGGACATTTGAAGAGATTTATTAGGACTTTTAGAGTGGCACAAAACAAATTGTATGATTCCATAGCCATTTCTTTTTAAGTGTGGATAAGTGAGCAAACATTAGAGGCCCTAACAGAAGGCCATAGATAACAAGAAGGCCCCACATTTACTCAATGATACCTCAATAGACTGCTGATGTACTGAATCTTCCAGGTACACAATGGCTTTCTGGAGTAGCACAAGTGGCGGTCGCCAGAACTACTTGAGTGGTACATATTATACTTCTGTCTTTTGCTGTATATGTGGGTCATCTGAGACCCAAATTTGTTGATTTGATCTGGTGTCACATCACAAGTCTTTAAAACGATATAGTAGCGCTTTAACGTTGCACAAAAGGAACTAATGTAGTTCCAAAACCATTTCGCCTTCGCCGGGGATAACATGATCACCACAGGTGGCTATAAATCAGGGTCATACAGGACATAAAAATACTCATATTAGGTCGGGGGAAATAGTAGATAGCGTTGACATGGGCCCCAAATGGACAATTCCTGTCTAGAGCGGCACAAATAGGTGTGTTGTCCCGATAGGCATGTAAACTGTGCATAATGAGGTTAAGTGATATACACGACAGAAGGACTTCGAAGAGAGTTAGTAACATTTCAAAGTAAAACCATAAGTCTGCATTATAGATCGCTTGTTTATATCCTACTATTGGATGATTTGGGGGTCTGTATGGACAAATAGAATGAGTATTTCTACATCATTGCTCAAATCAACTAACTAGTGGAAAAAAATAATGTAAATTTAAATTAACTTCTACGAGAAGTTGGCCAGATAAAAGGCCATCAAGAATAAAATGCGCTACCTTATACCGCTAAATGAGCGAATAGGCGACATGCGAGTGCTTCCTCTGGAGCTTCACCTGTTTTAGAGTAAGGAATCAGGGATAAGTAGCAAGGTGCTAACATCAGCTGGATTTCATACGATGGCCAACAGTCGACCGGGATGAAGTTAGTTACTTTACTAGTTACTTATTCCCGTTTCCTTATTTTCTGTATAGCGAGGGTGTGATCGAATACCGGGAGACCAGTGGAAAATGCTATATCATTTGCTTTGTTTTCACGTTAAGTACAAATCGACACATGGCTTGTCGTTTTTGCAAGTAAGTTACCAAGTCTTTCACGCTCGTATGTAGTTGTTCTCATTTAGTATCTCACATGGCATCTCTCTTTTGATTTACCTGTTTTGATTTTTTATTTCCATGGCTTCAAGAGAAGAGAGTTTTCCTTTGTGCACATTTAGAAATCACTACCTTCAGATGTCTAAAATGTGTTAAAGATGTTGGCGCATTATTTTTACATCACAAGAGTCATTTATACTTCTATCTCAGTTTGTATAACTCTCCAGGAAATATAGACATGCAAAATATGGAAGATCGTGTCTCAAATCCGAGGTAAGGATTATGCACTTCAGTTATAAATATACACCTTCTGTAATCTGTTGAGCGTCCGTCCCTTTAAAAATATTAAAACTACCTTCTTCACACGAAACAATTTCAGACAACACCAATTTTATCTGCCTAAAATGGGACTTGCTCAAACATTAGAAGATCGCGTCTATTACAAGAGGGAATCGATCTAGGCCTACACCATATCTCTAGTGTCCGTTGTAGAATTTTGGCCGCTTCAAGGGATCTTTATCTGTCCTCTTAATAACACTTGCGATCAGAGAACACGAATTTCATCTGTGAAAACTGGGGATTCGGTTCAGAAAATAAAAAGCGTTTTTCTTTAAATACAATGGGGATTTCGTGTTGGTTCCAAGCCTTGGAGGGCCGCACCTCAGATAACGGCTGACATCATGTACCTGAACTTGCCTCTATACATTTTTCGCCACTTCATAAGTTCTTTACCTGTCTTTCCCAGGTAAAGCAAGTTCAGTAAATACCAACTACAGTGTGCATTGGATGTTTTTTCAAGCCTTGGAAGATCGGATCTCACACAAGGGTTACCATTGTGTACCTTAACTGCTATAGCTCAACTGGACGCAATGTAGTGTTCGCCGTTTCAAGAGTGCTTCAGCTGTCTTTCACACACACAGCACCATCAGAAAATACTAACTCTATCTGACTAAAATGGGGATTGGTTGTTTCTTTAAGCCTTGAAAGATCATTTCTCACACAAGGATTAACATTATGTGTCTTAACTGCTATACGTGAACTGGTCTCCGTAGAGTTTTCGCCGCTTAAGCAGTACTTTAGCTCCCTTTAACACACGCAGCACGTTCAGACAATGCTAACTTCAATCGCTTACAATGGGGACTGGCTGTTTCTACAAGCCATGAAAGATCGGGCGACTCATAAAGGCAAACATTGTCTAACTCAAGTGAAATATCTCAGCTGATCTCCAGATAGGTTTTGCCGCTTCAGGAGTACTTTAGCTGTCTTTCACACATAGCACGTTAAGGAAATACCAACTTTATCTCACTAAAAGGGAAAATTTGATGTTTCTTGAAGCCTTGGAAAATCGTGTCTCACATATCGGCTAACTAAGAAATGTATGCTTACATGTCTAGGGCAGCATTTCCTGGTAGTAGTACCAGAGTTGCGCCGCCTTGCAACTCAGGCACTCATCTTATGTCTCCCGCCCAAGTACATACACTCGCAGGCATTTGTCAGTCGTTAAGCTGTCTGAGTTAAGGTAGGCAGGTTTGAGAAAAATAGCTGACAAGTTTTAATTACACGTAACCCAGAGTCTTAGGAAAAGTGAAATTGTGGAAGGTATTAGCAAACACTTAGGCTTAGGTAATACTTTACCTACTAAGAGTCAAGTTGGTGATGTAGAGTTGGCCAAGCTTCAGTTAGAGATGGAAAAGATTAGGTTAGAGAAGTAGGAAAGAGAGCGAGAAAGAGAGTTTGAGAGGGAAAAATTAAGATAAGGAAAAAGGAGAGAGGGAGAGAGAGAGAGAGAAAGAAGAGAGATAGGAAGAACGAGGGAAAGAAGAGAGAGAGAAAGACAGAGAAAAAAGAGAGAAATATAGAGGAGAAAGAGAAACAAGAAAGAGAAGAAAGAGAGAAAAAAGAGAAGAAAGAGAAAAAGAAGGAGATATGGAACTAAGAAAGTTGAAGTTAGAAGATGAGCTCAAATTGAAGAATCTTCAGGTTCAGGGTAGTGAGAATGAAGTTGTTTGTCGTAATCACCAAGGATTTTATTTGGCACGCAATATTTGATGTAGCACCCAAATTTGTTGGTAAGGACGTAGAAAGGTCATTTCTGTCCTTTGAGAAAGTGGTTGTTAACTTGGAGTGGCCTGAGAGGTATTGGACAATGTTACTGCAGAGTACATTTGAAGGTAAAGCTGCAGAGGTCTATTCCTTTGAATAGGATCAGTCTTCAGATTGCAAAACAGTTAAAGCAGTTGTCTTGCCTGCTTACGAGCCTGTACCGGAGGAATATAGACAGAAGTTCAGACAGTTAAGGAAACAGTTTGATGCAACTTATAACTTGCAAGGGGTAAAGAAACGCTGTTTGATAGTTGGTACAGGGCTCTGAGGTTAGATCCTTCTTTTGGGAATTTGAGGGAGGTTGTTCTTCAGGAGGAATTTAAGGACAGCGTTCCAAATGACCTCGAGGAATTATTCCACCCTTGTGCCATTATTGTAAAAGCCCAGGGCATCTCGGATCGACCTGCCAAGTATTGAAAAGAAAAGAGGAGCAAAAGTCAGTAGCTTTTGTTAACTCCAGTTGTAAACCAGAGAGGTCACGGGCAGAGATAGGTAGTGTTGGTCCTATTGTTATGCCACAAGTTAAGGAAGTAATTCTGACTCCTGAGGAGTGCTTGAGTTTCGTATCGCATGGCGTGGTTACTGGTCATGGAATTACCTCCCCTGTTCGTAGGGATACTGGGGCTAGTCAGTCTTTGATATAGGCAGACATGATTTGAGCACATTCTGATAAAGCCAACACTCATGTTTTGATCCAGGGTATTAATGGAAATTGTATGTCTGTTCCATGACTGGATCTTACGCTTACTTCTGATTTGGTAACTGTAGGGGTTGTTAGTACATTGCCTGTGGGAGGTATTTCCTTCTTGCTGGGTAATGACTCAGCAGGAGATAAGATCAAGGCGTATCCTCATGTCTGTAGTGTACCGGTTTGAGATGAAAATACAGACGGGCTAGAGGAGAAATTTCTAGGTATATTTCTCTCTTGTGTGGTTACCAGGTCACAGAGAAAAACTAGGTTGAATTAAGATAATTCTTTCATTACCATTAAGGATTCGGTTGGTAAAGTTAATTTGGCTGAAACTTTCTTTCATGACATGACATGATGATGTAGAGGATGGTCAGGAGTTAGACAGTCCTGTGTTTTCTCGGTCCGAACAACAGTCGGGTCATGAATTAAGACAGTTGAGTAAGTCTGCTTTATCTGCGGAGGAAATAGCTGATGTACCCGTTGGTTATTACATGGAGGATGAGCTGTTGATGAGAAAGTATAGACCCCCTCATGTATCAGCTAATGATGATTGGGCAGTTTTTAGTCAAGTTGTCCTACCTCCAAATTATAGACGGGAAGTTCTTAGAACGGCACATGAGATCCCCACAGGTGGACATTTAGGCATAAGAAAGACAGAAAGTAAGATCACTCGCCATTTTTACTGGCCTAGGATTCAAAAGGATGTGGTGAATTTCTGTAAGACATGTCATACCTGTCAGCTAGCAGGAAAACCACAACATAGTAGGTCTATAAGGCCCGCACCCTTAATTCCTATTCTTTCTTTTGATGGACTTTTCAGTAAGGTATTGGTTGATTTTGTTGGTCCATTACCCAGAACTCTCTCAGGATACAAGTGTCTTGTGATTGTTATGGAGGCAGCTACTAGATTTCCTGACGCTATCCCACTGATACAGATAACTACTCCTCAGATAGTTAATGATCTGCTACAGTTTTCCACCAGATATGGGTTACCTAATAAAATACATCTGACAAGGGATCAAATTTTATGTCAGCATTATTCCAGGAAGTGATGTATCAGCTGGGGATTAAGCAACTTATTTCGACAGCTTACCAACCTCAATCCCAGGGTGCTTTGGAGAGATATCACAAAACCATGAAGAATACTCGTCGAGCGTATTGCTTGGAATACAAGAAAGATTGGGACAAGTGCATTCCGGTTGTATTGTTTGCCACTCGGGATACTCCTAATAAGTCCTCTGGGTTTAGTCCATTTGAGTTGGTGTATGGTCATGAGGTTAGAGGTCCTTCAGTTTTGATGAAGGAGCATGTCTTGGCACAGGAGAAAGAAGGAAACTTATTGAATTATATTTCCTAGTTTCGTGAATGTTTAGGTAAAACCTGGGAGATAGCTGGTGCTAATTTGAAGACCTCTCAGGAGAATATGAAATTGTACTATGAAGAGAAAGCTAAACCAAGAATTTGTTCTTCTGGAAATCAGGTTTTGGTTTTATTGCCTCCACCTGAAGGAGCACTTAAGGCCAAGTTTTGTGTACCATATGAGGAGGTGAAGAAAGTTAACGATGTTAACTACATTATTAGCACCCCTGATCATAGGAAGACTGAGAGACTGTGTCACATTAAAATGCTCAAGAAGTACCATTCCCGTGAGCAAAGTCAGTCAGTAGCTGTGTCTAGCACAGTATTAAATCATGTACAACAGGGAGATGATTTATCTACTACATGTGCTGAGTCCAAAGAGCCAGGTAGCATTCAAGTGGATTTGTTAGATTCTAAGTTGGATAACTCAGGTATATTGAGAACTTTAAATGAAGTGTTAAGTCATCTTTCTAACAGTCAGAAATAGGATATTTATAAGTTGCTCGAAACTTATCCTGGGATATGATCTGATGTACCAGGTTGTACTAATTTTGCTGTACATGATGTAGATGTTGGGGAGGCTGCACTTATTATACAGCGCCCCTAAAGATTTAATCCCGCGAAGATCAAGTTTGTTAGCAAGAAAAACCTGTATATGATGAATAATGGCATTACTTAAATATTGGTTTTGATGTTACCGTCACTGTATATGCTGTGTATATATCGTAACCCTTTCGGTTCTTGAGATTATTTCAGTACATATCACAAATTTTAGATTCGTTGGGCTATTTCAGTAATTATACGTGTAATGTCATTGTGCATACTTGTCTTATTCTTTATAGTGATCATAATTACTTCTTGTTTATAGAGTAATTCAACGTCAGAAACACCATCGTAACATTATTGTTTGACCTTAGCGTTATGCTCTGGAGATTGTACATATTGTTAGTGAGGATAATATTGTAGCCGGCATGCTATCCAGAGCTCCAGTGAGATTTACATATGTATATTTCTTTGTATATGTACAGACATTACTTGTAACATGAATTTGTCATTGTTGTAAATATATAATTTATATTCTGAGATTGTAAACATCACAGGTATCTTTTCTTTAGGGGGACGTGTTCCGAACCCCACCTTTAAAATATTGTGTTATGTTCTGTTTTATTTTGTTTTCACGCTAACCGGGTGTGAGAATGACCTACACTTTTTTCTCTGTGTACTTTTTAGCCCGCGCTGGAATTCAGTCGCCTCTTCTCGAAGCTTCTGTGTTTGTGAATTCGTGTCATTGTACATAGAGCGTAAATTCTGGAAAGATGTACCCATGTTGTAAACATGTTCACGAACAAACCTTCCAGAATTTTCTTTACGTTATCCTATAAATATGAGCGACGAAGTTGTAAGCTCGCAGTCATTTACTTATGTCCACTTTGAGAGCAGTTGCTTTACTTGTGTCCACTCGAGTCATATTTGCTCTTGTCTCCTGAGAAGCATTTTTGTGGGATTTTGGAGATATTCTGTTGCACGCCTTTCGACGATTTTGTCATTTTGTACTCCATTTTTCGGTACGCAGCACTTAGCGAGCTTGTGTTTCGCCACTGGCTATTTAGTTGCAGAGACGTTCGCTGGAGCTTACATCGCTCATTGTCTCTTTGTGCGGTTACGTGCATTCATCCCAGTTTACCCTGAAAGTGACTTTGTGTATGTTTCCGAGGAGTGAAACATACATCGCCAGCTCGGCATTACGGTCGTTAATGTCAACCCGTCTGCCCAGGAAACTTGCTGCTTGCCGGGGAGTTGTATATCTACCATCCTCGGCCTACCGGGTCACTACAGGACATCGATTCGAGAATTTCGACGGACTGTGGGTTCTATACTTACGTGGACTGACTTCCCATTGGAAGCCGGAATAGTTCATCCGGATTTGGGACGCTAATATCACCAAGGAACTACGTATAATTTTGTAATTATCTGTATTGATTTGTTTGTAATTGTCAGTTGTACCATTTGTCTGTTATGTTCAAATATAAGTATTGAACTTAGTCTAGCGTCTTCGTGTTTGTTGGATCTTGTGTAAGGTCTGTCGCTGTCTGAGAGTTCAACAAGCCATTTGTTTATCGATTTTACTCTCCAAAAGTGGTATTCTTACACACACAAAGACAGCACAAATGCCAGAATTCAGGTCAACTTTGCCGCACATAAATTCCATGTTTGACAAATGGTTGTCTATGGCAATAATCTGGAGAACAACGAATGGCTTGCCACTGATACGACGACACAAACATTTTGTGTTTTAAAGGAAATGCATTCTGCACAGTTTTACACTGGCATGCTTAACAAAAATCAATGTCAAGCTGCAAAGGTTTATGCTTATTTATTTATTTTATTTGATCTGTGTTACGTAGTGCTCAGGAATATTTCACTTATAGGACGACGGCCACCATTCCGAAGGGAGGAAACCGGGCAGAGCCCGTTTAAAACCGAAGACCATCGGCAGGTTGCTAGCGGACCTTCCCATGCACAACTAAATATGAAGCCAGCATGAGCTGGATTCAAAGTGACCGCATTGGAAAAAACTAGTATCCTTGACCTGCCGAGAGGCCAGAGGCGGGTCCAGTACATGGCTTACTGTATAGTTTCATGGGCAAATATACGTATCCCTAGCCACAAACGTACAAGCCGTCGAACTTGGGAGGCCTATGAACAAAAGTTGGCCAGCGTGTTAAAGGAAAAGAAAGCAATTTCTGCGCCAGGCTGCTTATATTCCGTATACACGTGGCATACTTACAAGTCGGCACGTGAGACTCTGTATCTGATAAGCCCAAGAGTGTTTGTGTTTTCAGATATGTCTGAAGGCGTTCCAGGTTTTATTGAGGCTCTGTGAAATCCATAAAAATAAATAGCGCATGTCGCATATCTATTTCTCCATTCAACTGTCCTATATTGATTCCCACATATTCTAAACCACCTTTTGTCCTCGTGTCGTGTTGATCATGGAGGACAGGACAGGCAAAGTACTTCCTCGACATACATACAATGACCTGCACGTGTATGTCTTCCTACTCATAAAGATAACAGTCGTACAGTTTGTAAAACCTATCTTTTTTATTTACTTGTTTACAGATACACACGTTACTCGCGCATATTTTATTTATACGACGGCGGCCAGCATTACTCTGGGTGGGAACTTCCGACCATCCACAGGGTTGCTTTCATACAAAGCCTGATTGCGATAAACTCTGCGTAATATTCTATTTAATTGGCTCATCGATCTTTAATGTCCTGTTCTAGAATTTTGGAGTTGACGTGGTAGAAGAAACTGGAGTGCTTGGAGAAAACATCTGCTTTTGCAAGATAAGAGAGAAATGCCTTGACTCGAAGCCACAGCCATACCAGAGGGATCTGGATTCGGTAGCCACCTTGTTGGTCTTGACCGATCTAAGTCAGCGAGGTCCCAGTGTCTAATATATTCAGCCATCCAGCATGGGCTAGCGTGTCCTTTGATGGCATCTCCCTGTTACTAACAAAACCATCTAGCCAGACGTACTATGGGTAAAATATAATTTCACCAGGGTGGATGCCAGTCTGACATTAACCATAAAAGTATCAAAAATTTAAAAACAAAATGGTGGTCAAAAGTACTATTTAGTCGTCTTTTTGACAATGTTTATTTTCCTATACAAGACTCCGCTGAATATATAAAATATTTACTTGTGACAATACTGAAAACGAACATAATTTTCACAAGGAGGGGCAATGAAAAGATATTTTATGACAGTCTGAATACAAAAAAATAAATCGGCACAACTGTTGGCATTAACATTATCCAAAATGCGAGGAATGTGGCCACAGATGGTTCCGTGGTCCAACTGGGCCCTATGAACCTACATATAGTCGAGTTGTTTTGGCCTCATTTGGCCAAGTAGATCAGCTGGAGGAGATGTTAGAATGTGAACAAACTTGTTCGACAGTGATTGCATGTTTATGAGGCACTCACGCCAGACTCTACCGTAAGTTACTCTGCCATTTAACTCGTTATATAGTTGTAACACGGGAGCAGTTGTCATTTGGTGGTGTAAAAGTTTTATTTTATAAAATTGTGCGTTCATGACAGCGAAGCATTCGTTGTGTCACTGTAAAGATTTTTATACATCTAGGTAGGGTTAAATAACCTTGCATACTTCCTTGAAGCGAATATGCGTTGCATATACTGCTATTTTGCCTTAACTGATTTTGTTTCGTTACGATCAGCAGACGTGATGAACGCAAGATTTAAGATATATAGATGTGTACTCTTACATCTTGAGTACAAATTGTTATATTTTCACTACAGATGATCTCTACAGTCTGTGCCTTGCTCTGTGCGCATGTGGTGTCCTGGTGTTCGCAGTATCCTGGCAGTGTTAGCATACCTGCGATGGCAGATGGGGGTAAGACGTTAGGTGTAATTTCTTTAACAGGTACACCTTCCAAATGTAATATCAGTTTTTAAGAGACACTGTGTAGTGTTGAGATTTGATTTCCTATTAGCATTTTTTATAAAAAATCTTAGTCTGTTTTTTGTGTTCATATTTGGATTTATGTTTATATCATGAGATTAGGTTAACACCTCTGGTTCATTACACAGTACAGGGAGCAAGGATCTTTTATACAGCACCTCCATATAATACTGCCAATAGTAGAGATATGTGATGAATTACTGGTAGGCTACACAGCATCACGGTGTTACTTGATGGTCATAAATAATATTACGACAGATCAGACACTACAGTCTATGTAATAGTGACAGGATGATTAACAGCAATCTGAGTGTAACGCATTTCTGTACTGTTAAAGCATTCTGTCTGCGTTTAATGTATTTTTGTACCGTTGAAGTATGCCGTTTAATTATACAAGATCATAGCTTGTGTACATGTATGAAGGTGATGTGTTACTGTGGAAGTAATGTTACCTAGCCAAATGAAAAGTGATGTACATGCATATGTAATGTTGTATCACAAGTTCTAACGACATTGCATCTCTGTCACAGTTGTCGTCTTGTGTCGCCATATCACGACATGAAAGACGTATCAAAATCTCAGTGGATGTGTTTGTGTCCATTGTATTCCCTATGCTCTTTACACATGGAACTCGCAGATATTCTAGCGACGCTCACAGAGGAGAGTTGGAAGTTGCATCTGAAAGTACTTGATCAGATGTTACTATGGTGGAATGTCTACGAACACATCAAGCACCATGTTTCAGCGGGATACATTTACTGTCCTTGGGGGAGATTCGTCTGTACATGCGTTTTGGTGTTTGTGTGTGTGGAAACGGTAGCGAGAGGCAGATGTCACCACTGACGACATTCAGGCAAATAGCCTTTAAGCAAAGTCGGGTCTACCTTAATTTTCCAGAGTCTGGTTGTACGTTTACTGATTAAAGGCAAAGCTCTTATTCAGAGTTGAGGAAAACATATTTGATGTAAATATTTAGGGATAATGGCAGACACATTTGCTGGAGCGATTTTTATTAACTTAGGTTGTGGTGACACCCTGACAGATATTACTTAAAGCTGATCCTCTGTCGCTACGTGTTCAAGTCCAGCTCATGCTGGCTTCCTCTCCGGCCGTGGGAAGATCTGCCAGCAACCTATGGATGGTCGTGGGTTTCCATATGGGCTTCCACCGGTTTCCTCCCACCATAAGGCTGGCCGCCGTCGTGTAAGTGAAATATTCTTGAGTACGGCATAAAACAACAATCAAATAAATAAATAAATCTTTCATTCCTGTCAGATGACCTGATGTGCCTTTATGACGAAGTTCTCAACACTTACGAGTTCATGGTCGGTGGAGATTTTGCTTCTGTAAGAAAGCCTCATCAACAGGAAGAGTCATCCTGAGGAGTTTGAGCCGAGGTCATAAAGAAACGGATACCAGCTTTATTTTTCATGGATTATAGAAGGCATCAAGTGTGGATAAGAGAGCCTTAGTCCATTGCAGAGACACATGTTGTCTTCCTCCTCTTGCTGTATATTTTGGAACAAAGTCTTGTTGTGGATGATGTTTCCATGTTCACAATGGATCATTCGCAGAAGTCGAAGAATTTGTTTGTCGCTTGTTCTAGGCCCCGGGCACAAAATGCAGAGTACAGCCGGCTAAATTTGAACTTTTTTTACAAATGAAAAACAAAAAACTAAAACCCTGCACCCACAAAACATGCCCTTAAGTCCTACTTGAGAGGAGCAAATTACCCTGGCCGCTAAGCAGTACAGGGTTACCATAGCTATCCCATGGCGGATGGTGAGAAACCGAAATGGTTTTTTGAACAGGTGCACGTAGTACCTAAAAAAGGTGCCACGCTGCTTCATGTAAATGCCTCAAGTCAAGGCAGATATGCACCCTTCATGTGGGCGTGAGTCCGATGATTCTTGGGACGACGGTAGACGGCTACCAATTATTAAATGTAATATAAGCGCTACAGTTGCATATATTTTATTGCACTGGAAGGGACTATTGGCAAAAAAAAAAACTGGACCCAATCTTTGACCCTTTGACGTGTTGTTCTTTTGTCACTAGCAAATCTACAAAGATTAAAAGGTTCAATTATCATCCTAAATCCGACGCCCAATAATGAGCTTTCTTAAACATAACTTTCTAATGTTAGTCGGCCAATATGTCAACCGTACTGACTGTATTGTAATGTGCACCAATGATACCGGATTAAAGACACAATTTAAGAGGTGATATTTTAGGTATCTCAGGTATATTTCACGCACTATTCAAACCTTATGGCAGCCATTTTCAAATACAAATGTTAAATTAAGTTCCAGCTCTCTGTTTGCACGTGCTAATCAAACATGATAATACGCTCAGCGCAAGCAAGCGTCCATTTTGACTCAAAATTATTGATGATTATTGCTTTGCCCTACACAGTATAGTATCGCCAAACGGCTGCCATCTTGAATGAGGTCATTTTTACCTGAAGTGATGGCTTAGAAACTTGACATCCACCCATGTGATCATCCCCGGTACCTAATGAAAAGATCTGGGTAGTTAGTGTGTTTGTAACAGACAGAAGCCATCAAGTCAGTTTTTAGGTACATTTTCTTTTCTTGGCTGGATAACTAATATTGCTACTAGTCACTGACTTAATGCCACAGCCGGGGCCTCCGTGGCCGAGGTGTTTAACGCGCTACAGCAGCCTAATGGCCCAAGGGCCTCTCCACGGTGCGACCGCCGTAAGTTCCAGACAAGTTCAGATTGGATTCCCCGTCGGCCGTACGGGGGAAGGTCTGCCAGCAGCCTACGGCTGGTCCTGAGTTTTCCTCTCACATTATCAATATCGTAAAAAAAACCTCAACATACAATCAAAACTTTTGAACTGCATTTAATTTGGTGAAACGAAATCTAAAAAACTCAATGAAGGTATATTAGGTACAGTTTTAATGCTCGTTTCATTCATCATAAGTTCATGAAAGACAGGGGTCTTTCCCTGTAATGTATAGTTGTGTTGAATGAAAATCTATGTAGATATTTTTCCTGACATACCACTCTGTCGCTTTAAACTTGGACTTGCATTTTGATCCCACCAAGTGATGTACCTGCCATGTCTTACTGGTGATGCAGGAAGGCCACTCATCCTTCTGGTACTCTACCTGTTCCCTGGGACATATGAAGTAATCCTTCTTGTAAAAGTAATTTCCAATCTAGCTTGGATGAGGCATGGGGCCTGCAGTGGTGAATATATGCACTGCAAAAGGGTAAGGCCAAATGCTCTTTCTTGATGTCCGCGACGAAAAAAAAATTTTTTTTAAAATTTTCACTGGTGGTACCTATCTTTATATATTTCTGTGATGTGTTAGATGTATAGGATTAGCTAAACGCGACCAAGCTTCTGAACTGGACTGATTCTCTTGACATCGCACTGACAGCTGCTATAGCACCAGTATAGAGACATATGGTACTAGCATTATTTGTCATTGATATAAAAGGAAAAGGAAACAGGGCCTAGAATACAGCCTTGACGAACAAGATAACGTAAACTCTATATAAAATATAGAACGGATTCATAAAAACAGAAGCAGTCAGTAGTTTTTAGTGATGACGAAAAAGACGCATTGAATGTTTTAGACGCATAAATGCAAACAGTATCCAAATCGCGGTTACCATTTTTGTATATATATGGTGTCAATAATCAAATATATATCGCCGGTATGCTTTGTGTGCAACTGTTCATAATTCTTGTAAACTCGGCGTGACACTCTTTGTATAGGTCGAGATAAGATATAGCATCCGGAGAATCTGTAGTTTCCTTTAAAGACAACTACTATCCAGTTTAAAGGCAACTGGATATAGTGTGACGAAAACCCTCGATAATGTAAATATTTTGCTGACCTGTAAATACTCGGACGCATGTTTGGACAGAACCCAATGTAAATTGCGAATGCGTGGCCATTTCATCGTTCTTGTTTTATTTTTTTCAATGTGTCTTCCCCGCCTGTTTGCTTCTTTATTATTTTATACACAAAACAAGAAAGTACGTTTGACATGTTTTTTTGCCGTTGAACAATTTGGCATGAACATGCACATGAACCGACATGCAAAATTGAAAAGGTAACAGTGCGGACTCACCACCTGGATACAATGATCATGACATGACAAATGAATATAAGTGCATGTCCTATCAGTAAACTCCTAGTGAGAGTAAGAGTTTGTGAACAACATTGTTCGGTCCATGTGAGTAAATGACTTGGAAACAGTCCCTTCACGTGTTAGTAATAGGGCAGCCGTTGCTGCTCTTGCTTGTGAACAGCGGTTCACGTATGTTTGTAGTTGTGAACAGAGCTTCACTTGTAATATGCTATTATCTGGCCCATGTTATTGCTCTGACAGCTGTCTACGATCGTACACTGTGAACAGTGCGTTCACACTCTTATTTATCAACGTATGTTACCGACACAAATTTTTTTCCTTGTAAAAAATATTGTTGAAACCATATTTCTCGCAATGTTAACCCCAAAGGAGTGATAACGATACTCCAAGGAAGGAATTTTGTTAATATTGTAACTGGTTTCATATGAATCTAATTGTGTATTTCCACGCACAAATAAAACCTAGTTGTGAAAATGCTCAGTCCAGAAAAGGCCTGGTAAAAGCTGAAGTTCATCATTATTATCTATCGTGGAAAACTCTTCATTGCTTTGATAAACAACATCCAAGAGACAGCAAGCTATGATCATTACTGCCACAATATATCCATGCATACTTGACAGGGAAACAAGTAAATACGTATTCCAATAAAAAGTGGTGATTAATAATACCTGACTAATGGCATGAACAATAATGATCACTGACATATTTGAGGTCAGTTAAGGAGCTCACTTGTAATGTGTTATGATTTGGACATCAGTCCTTCATGGTATATTCTTGGACAACAGCCCAGGAGACAAGTATAGTTGCCATAGCATATATTGGGTAATAACATATTATCTGTGACATGTGTACGGTATCGCTATGGGAGAGGAAAAATGATAAACAAATGGCTTGTTCAACTCTCAGAGATAGGCCTTACACAGGATCAAACAAAGAAACACGACTTCTAGAGACGTCAGCTCACGTAAATATAGAATCCACAGTCCTTGTGAATTCTCAAATCGAAGGATGATCGTCCTGTAGTGACCCGGTACGACCACGATGGTAGATATACAACTCCCCAGCAAGGTGCAAGTTTCCTAGGCAGACGGGTTGACAATAGCTACCGTAATGCCGAGCTGGCCTTACTCATCGGAAATATACACAAAATCACTTCCAGGGTAAACTGGGATGAAATGTACGTAATGGCACAAAGAGACGATGAGGGATGCAAGCTCCAAGCAAACGTCTCCAACTAAATAGCCAGTGGCGAAACAAGCTCACAAAGTGCTCCTTACCGAAAAATGGAGTACAAGATGACAAAATTGTCGAAAGGCATGCAAGCCAATATCACCAAAATCCCACAAAAGTCCTTGTAAGTAGGCAAGAGCAAATATGACTTGAGTGGAAGGAAGAAAATGACTGGTCTCAAAGTGGACGTAAGTAAATGACTGCGAGCTTTACAACTTCGTCGCTTACGTTTATAGGCTAACGTAAAGAAAATTCTGGAAGGTTTTTTCGTAAACATGTCTACAATATGAGTATATCTTTCCAGAATGTAAGCTCTGTACAAGGACACAAACTCATAAACACAGAAGCCTCGAGAACATTCGTCTGAATTCCAGAGCAGGCTACAAAATACACAGAGAGAAGAAATTGTAGGTCATTCACACACTCTGTTGACAAACAGCAGAGAGCACGGTAGGCCGACCATGATGTATATCCAACTCCCCGGCAAGATGCAATTTTCCTGGGCAGACGGGTTGACAATAGCGTCCGTAATGGAGGGCTGGCGATGTATGTTTCACTCCTCGGAAATATACACAAAGTCACTTTCAGGCTAAATTGGGGTGAAATGTACGTAATCGCACAAAGAGACAACAAGCGATATAAGCTCGAGAAGAACGTCTAAGAAAGATAACAAGTGGCGAAACACAAGCTCACGAAGTGCTGCTTCCAGAAAAATGAAGTACAAAATGACGTATGTCGAATGGCACGAAAGCAGATATCTCCAAATCCCACAAAATGGGCGAGAGTTAATGTGCTCTTAAGAGGACATAAGTAAAATGACTGCGAGCATAACAACTTCGTCGCTCGTACTTATACACTAGTGTAACGAAAATTCTGGAGAGTTTGATCGTAAACATGTTTACGACATGGGTACATCTTTCCAGAATGTACGCTCTATGTACAATGACACGAAATTGATAAACAGAGAAGCCTCGGGAACAAGCGACTGAAATCAGTGCACTTCACAACACACACACAGGGAAAAAATGTAAGTCACATACTGACCCGGTCAGCGCAAAAACCAATAAAAAGATACTATCTAATATCTAAAAGACACTCTTCGTAATGATATCGAATCATCACGATTTATGATTAAACAACGAGATGCAAAATTAATAGGGGTAGTAAATAAATGTACCAACAGAACAAGAAAATTAATTCATCTCTCGTTATTTTTTGCAAGTTTTTGCTATACGCTGATTAATGATATATGTTCGTGTGGTCTATGCCTCCATTGCAGCCTCATGCCGAAGACACCAGACATGACACCCTACCCAGTCACATTATACTGACGGGCCGACCAGTTCTGTATCCTGGCTCTTTCCTCTATGTGGCGGACGACAAGCGACCATTTTTAAAGTTTTCTCTATATAACCCGACACCAGCATTGATCCCGGGTTTCCCGACCTGGAGGCGGACGATCTAGCCACCAGGCGACAGAGCCGATATTATCTTTAAGTACAGCTTACACGGGATAGGTGGGATTGAACTGAAGACAAGTACGATCCTCAGACACCATATGCTTTGTCTAAGTTGACCATATTCCATTGAAATAACGTTAATCAAAAATTAGTGTAATGTGCATGAGATCCTGCATTTAAACCTAAATTACGTAAAATATCTGTTCTTTCAGCTAATCTGTTGAACAAAAGCATATCAGCTGTTAGGATACACTACACGGGTACTTGTAGGTCTGTACGGCGTTCCTCGTGAGCAAGATATGAATTTAGTATGCAGGTTTATACACACATATAACTACATAAGCACCACACGATGGACTTTAAGGTGTTGAGAAAACACCCTTGGTGTGTATACATGTAGGCCTATTTGGCACACAGATGTAGCACACCTCGGTTTCATCGCCAGTGTATATTGACAAGAAAAAACAAGTGAAGAATCGATGGTCTTTTCCTTTATCGCCATATCGTCAATGACCACCCTTGAAGCTATCCTCTCATTATACGTCACTCACGAAATTCGAAAATATGGGTCAGAATTTTGTTGACTTTGGATAGTAGTGAAAACTTTTCAGTTGGTACCTCATCTCCCCCAGGAGGATAGCAAAGTGACAGAATGCTATTACGCCACTTCCAGGAGCAAGAGCGGGAGAGGTATTGGTCTTGCTATGTTGAATTTTTGAAATGTTGAAGCGAAATTCCAAGCTGCGTATTTTCGTATGACATTTCATCACGCGAATGTTTAAGGATATATATATTTGGGCTTGAAGTTGACAAATTTACTACATAAATATGTCCGGGAAATCATTGCATTCGTGTAACCTGTAAAAAGTACGTCTAAATGAGCTTTTTGTGGTCAGGTGCAACCATGAAAGCCGCTAAATTCCGTGTGTGCACAATACAAATATTGATCAGCACGAATTAAATATAACTTAAAGGTTGAGAGCTTTGAGGAAAAATTTGACGATTTCTTTCCAGCATTCATTAGGATGCTGTTAATGACATACTCTCTCTGGACATATGTGGCAAACAAGTGCTTTTCCTCTTTAGTAGACGAACAGGTATATGGCTATTTCCTTTCAGAAGGGCTTTTGCCTGTTACGATAGGAGAAAATATCAAAATCGTCCCAGGCAAGATTTCTTGGCCATGGTTTCCAACTGTTGTAGGAAACAAAGTTTGGAAATTTGAGTTTCTATCGACGGCTCTCTGTCCACTAAGTGCAAGGAAGAGATTCTCTTACACGACCATAAGCGAGAAGGCCCGCAAAATAACCTGCGGATGGTCGTGGGATTCTCCCAGGCTTTCTATGATTTAGTTTCACTGTAACGTTGGCCGCCGTCGTGTCGGTGAAATATTCTTGAATACGACATACATCTTGAATCCAATAAATAATTAAATAAATTCTAATTCGTTCGTTTATCTCATATAGTTTTTTTGCAATAAAGATCGTGTGTGTCTTCCAATAATCTCCAGCATTTCGCTTATTTTCGGCCTGTTTGTTTATTTTAAACAAGAGGGGAAACATTACCACTTACAGAGAAGTATACTTGACAGACGCTGAGAATTTAAGAAAACTTCTGTGTGTATTAACCGATGTCAGTGAAAACACTCCCCGGCTGTGAAATAACATAAACATTCTATGTGTCACTAAACGCTACACAAGGCCCCTCTTCTCGCTCTATAACGTTTCACACGCTAATCTTGTGCTACGTCAGGCTGGTGCTCAGCTAAGTAATTCCATGCCGATGTGTTATAGCTGTTTGCCTCTGCAGCACCACGGTCAGCGGAATCAGTGGGCCATCTCTCAGCAAAAGGCTTACGAATTTTGCATAGTGTATACGGGCATTTGTACATATTGCAAATGCTGAGCTTTCTCTACATGGAGAGCTATATTTTCATGGACGAGGGAACCCAACAAAATATGGCGTATGTTAATCTAAGAAAGTCAAACGATTTTAGAGATACGCCTTCAGTGGTGATTTGCAACTTTTCTTAATACATCTATTAGATACCCGGTTTCTCTACAGCATTGCTTATTTATGTCAACAATTTCTGTTTTTGTGTGTACGTTGGTCAAAGTTCTCCGGGCTGTGTTACCTATATACGTCACTGTAAACGAAATACTCTTGAATACAACGTAAAATTTCAACTAAGTAATCTAACTAATTAATTATTGAAACAACATATTTTCCCACATTTAATAAAAGAACTTTTTTTCCTATAATCTCAAAACAACGGCCCATTCTGCATATCTAAAGTTTTATTTAGTACAAGTCCGAGACAAAATAGTTGGTATCTTGGTGACTGGAGCTTTAATCCCGCCAATGGGCTCACTTCTCGATGTATATAATATTTATGCATATGTGTTGTCAATGTCTATAATGTTTTCTTCTTTTCTTTTTCTTTTCTTTTTCTTTTTGCCATTCCATTGGTGAATGAACAAATCAAATGAATCAATCGCTTTCTTTGTTGGGAAGAAATACATGTACCAACATGCAACGGAATGGTGCCTGGTTTACTGGACACGGCAAATGACTCCAGCATCTTCCGAATGTTGACAGTTATGAGTTCCCCAAGCACTATGTTGGCAGGCGTCTAAGTCAGTTTCCTTTCCATTGCAGCCTATGTCATCTAATAAAATTTGACCTGAACCTTGTCCAAAGTATGCATTGCTCTTTGCAATAGCTCCATCCCTAAAAATACAAACACAACATGTTAAAGAAAACTTTTTAATTGTTGTGTCACTGATGAGCACATATATAAATCCAGCTATGAAAAGGTAACTTGACGATCTGGCCCAAAGCGCACGTTTTCATCTACAAATGATATTGTTTTCTGTGATTCTGTCGTTTTTTGTGATGATGTAGCTTTTTGTGATGATGTTGTTTTTTTGTGATGATGTAGCTTTTTGTGATGATGTGGCTTTTTGTAGTGATGTAGCTTTTTGTGATGATGTGGCTTTTTGTGGTAATGTTGCTTTTGTGATGATGTAGCTTTTTGTGATGATGTAGCTTTTTGTGGTGATGTTGCTTTTTGTGATGATGTAGCTTTTTATGGTGATGTAGCTTTTTGTGGTGATGTAGTTTTTTGTGGTGATGTAGTTTTTGTGATGATGTAGTTTTTTGTGATGATGTAGCTTTTTGTGATGATGTGACTTTTTGTGGTGATGTTGCGTTTTGTGATATGTTTCTTTTTGACTATATTGAACGGTTTGATATTTCATTTTTTGATTTAAAAATGTACATCAGAAAAATGCAACACGATTTTAAATGGTTGTTAATGTTTTTATTCCAATAGAAAGTTTATCTAACGTGGAGCAGAACGAAAGAGTGGTGGCATAATTGTATACTTCAAGGAAGGGATTGGGAAGGGTCTAAAACTTGTGATGCAAGGAGAATTCTGAATATGATTTAAATTAGACGAAATGTTTTTGGAAATGGATAAAAATATTTTCATTGCTGCTTGGGGGCGAAGGGGGGGGGGGATAAAAGACTATCACAGCAAACTGGAAAAGGGTCTAATGGCGCCTTCTTAGCCCAAGATGAGGATTACCAATACGTATATTGCTGTCTACAACTTGGTAGTAAAGGCATTCTTTCTTTTCTGTTTCTTTGTAGTGAAACTACAAAGTATACTGGGTGTATTTCATAAATAACCACTAGTCAGAGATCATTCGTTATAAAACATGTTCGACGAACAGATTGCACCGTGAAAATAGAGCACTGCTCATATATCTAGCCGGTCAAATCAAACCATAACCTCTCTCCTTCACACCACAACTTCCTTCTGTTGTATGTGTTATCTAATAAACCCTTGTTTCTTGTGAAAATCCTCCAGGTTGAGTGGTGCAGCCGCGTTTTCAAGACAGCCGCCATATGATAAATTGGTGAATACATTCTTTGAAACATTCCCATGTAGTTTTTATTTCCTTACAGTGATTGTTTTGTACTCTCTTAGATTATAAGTATATTTCTAGCACGCTTTAGAATTTTTTTTACCATCGGGTTATTAACAGTATCATAGTTTTGGACAATCTGAAAAAAAGTGAACTGCAGGTTATGGAGTCGAGAGTTCGACTGTTATATAACTATATAAGTGTTCATGTGGCCATGTTAAATGAGAGGCTAATGGCGAGTGTCTTGAAATCACTGCGGTGGTACAGCCTAAAGGCTTTCTCGTGAAAAACGAAAAGTGATTGGATTAAGTACTGAGTGGCGATTGGAAGGCGACATGTTACGACATGGTTTTGACAAACTACAGGTATTAGGAGTATTTATATTAGCTGTGCCATCTTTAATTTATTTATTTGATTCGTGTTTTACGGCGTACTCAAAAATACTTCACTCAAATGACGGCGGCCAGCATTAGGGTGGGAGGAAAACAGGCACAACCCGGGGGAAGCCCACGAGCATCCACAGGTTGCTGTCGGACCTTCCCACGTACGGCCGGAGACGGTGCAATCTTTTAGTCGACATTGTGTTGGAACGAGTTGTTTCTGACTACAGGTTAAAAAGCCATGCTAATGGCGTATCCAAATATTTCTCAACCTACTAGTAATTGTATGTGGACTGCCATGTGAGACGCAACTGTATGCACACCATATTTGAAGGTTATTGAATGCATGAATACCGGCTGATGTGGACGAGTTCGTTTGCGTGGCTCCGAAGCGTGAACGAGCTTGCTTTTAATCGGATCAATCAGACACAAATGTACTAAAATTGACGACAACAGGCGGTAGAGTAGTTCTAAAATCAAATGCAGTAATCGTAAATTAAAAAAATTTTCGATGCGGATAAAGGATTTACATATGTCACATATAGCTCGAAAATCGAGAAGGTGGGAACTTGGCTAGCACAAAAAGAAAAGCACGTCATCACACTTCCTTACGCAGAGCAGCTAATGAAAACAATGCTTGACTTACCGTGGATGTCAAATTGCAGATTTTTACTATTGCAGATGAGAAACGACGAAAAACAGGTTTTGTACTAACCGCGAAAAGCCGAGCATATGACAGATAACCATGGCGTCGTTCTGATCAAATCCGTCGTCACAAACTGTTCCCCAGACTCTGTTATGGAACACTTCCACGCGACCTTCGTTGTAGGATGAACCGTGAACAAGTCTGACAGGGTATTCTAAAAGTAAAGCCGTTTTTAATTCATTACATTAGTGGTGAACGACGATATCGATTTCGAAATAGTTCCAAAATAAGTAGCAAAAATATATTCTGTGATTTGAAGATACATGTCACATTCCCTGAAGTCTACTGAAACCAAGAAAGGGCATATAGGCCTCCAAGTTTTGTGCCAATAATAGTGCCAATAATAAGACATTTTGGGTTCCTGAAAGATGCGTTCGGCGCAAACACGACATGATGAGACACAAGGAGACATTTGGGGTTTCCAAAAGATATGTTGAACTTAAAGATCCTTGTTGTTCTTACTGGGAACATTATATATTATTCTACTGTCAAAGAAACATCGACAGATATTAAGCCATTCATGTTATCCAATTGTTTATACAGTTTTGTAATTGCGACTTTACACATCTTCCTGTCTCGTTCATTAATTGTGTTTTACGTTGAATTAAAATACTAGTTTTTTGTTATCGTTATACACTTCCAAACTTTGTAATCACCACATAATGCCAAATGTCGTCAGAAAAGAGTCCAAGAAGCCGCGGAAACTGTATTAAAATCAGTCACTTTAGTGGTAAAACACCAGTAATAGGGGGCGCTCGTGATCTGTGTGGGGTTTACATGTCATTTTATACGATATTCTGAACGTTATATTACAGTGAAATCACCCTGCAACTTGGTGTCAGAACTTTTACCAGTAATTTTACGAAAGTCTTATAACTAGTGTATTGACAAGATACAATGTAGATGTATATTACTGTCACTAATGGAAAAATTTGAACTGTTGACCATGATCTTGTATGCGTCTACCTGGAGATGTCAGCTAACTCGTCTTTAATTTCGAACGGAAACATTTTTAGCGACCCCATGCAACCTCCATATTCTGATTTATTTGCTTGATAGATGTTTGACGCCGTTCTCAACAACACTTCATTTATACGACAGCGGCCGGCATTATGGTAAAAGGAAGCCGGATGGAGCCAATGGAAACCTACGACAATGTACAGGGGTATATTGAGTACAAAGCCGAAAGTACAGAGGTGTTCAAAATAAACTTATGAAACAGGACAGGACACTGATATGATAATACGTAATCACAGATATACAGATTGGGATTCTGTGCTGGTGGAAAATAAGAGGTCCTTGGCAATCGTAAGTGTTTGTAAACAGCCCAGCGAATAATGAGGACGGGAAATGCTACAGATTCTTTGAACATCTTGACAAATGTTATCTATTCCCGATTACCGTAGCGGGGAAATCAGATGTACAGTTCTGCAATATTACGGAACAACATAAAGACAAATCCAAACATAATGGCCATGCCTTGGCTCAATAGGTCAACGATTATAACAAATGAAACATTCTTGCTTACCGTATTCACAACTAATAAAGACATCCTCGTTGTGTCCGCAATTATGCTGGCCCATGTTTAAATGCCCACAGGAGAAGAGAGAGGACTCGCTGCCAAGGCAGCGCAGGTCGTCCAGCCAGATCGTCCCAGAGCCCGGCAGTGTGTTCTGAAGGACGTAGGCCGTCTCGCTAACGGATAGAAGATGATGCGCTTCAACAACACCAACTATAATCATCTCTATAATTCGTATTCTCGTAAGCTGACTGTAAACCAGGTAAATCACATAGGTGGATTTTAATGACCAGTCAAAGAAAGCCAGAAATAGCATGGTTTTATTTTATTTTATTTTTTTTTATTTATTTATTTGATTGGTGTTTTACGCCGTACTCAAGAATGTTTCACTTATACGACGGTGGCCAGCACTATGGTGGCAGGAAACTGGACAGAACCCGGGGGAAACCCACGACCATCCGCAGACCTTCCCACGTTCCGCCGGAGAGGAAGCCAGCATGAGCTGGCCTTGAACTCATAGCGACCGCATTAGTTGGAGGATTCGGGCCATTGTACTGTGATAGCGCGCTAACCGACTGAGCCAAGGAGGCCCCGTTTTTATTTTTAAGAAATGTATTTATAAAATGCTAATACAATGACTACTGGTTCACAAAGTAACAAATCAGAAATACACTTGAAAAATACATTTAGTCCTAGACCTTGACATCTATTGTTTTGTGTATTGACACAAGGTAACCAACGTATAGATATTTGTCTGATCTATAATGACTGCTGCAATCAATCTTTCTGACCTCGTGAATATGCAGATTATAAACATCACAAATACCAAGTATTTTGTAATTTTACTGGCATTGCACAACAGACACACTGGGACATTTGTAACCGGGGAAATGGTATTAACCCCGCTTCATTGTGGACAGTGCTATTATTACAGAAACTTGCAAAGTTTACGGGCAGACCTCTTGTCCACAGTTGAACTTTCAATTTATCCACAGGAGATTTATTTATTTATTTTCTTGTGTTCGAATTGGTGTTTTACGGCATACTGTAAAATCACTTGTGCGACGACGGCCAGCATTATGATGGAAGGAAACCAGGAAGAATCCGGGGGAAGGGAACCCAAATCCATTCGCTAGGTTGCTAGCAGACCTCACTTAGTGCCCGAGAATAGGCTGGCATGAGCTGGATATGACTTTACAGTGATCGTATTGGTGAAAGACTATTGGGTCACTTCGCTGCCCCATGCAATCCAATTCAGATTTCAAAAGTAGTGAAAGTTTCATCGAACACCGGGATCATTCGATAAATATCTGTAGTATTTTGTATTTTCTTCTAAATTACCCCGTTAGACGACTGTGCATACTCTCTGAAAACTACTGTGCACGAAAAATACACAGTATTGTTTCAAAGATGCACATCTACATAATTTTTGTGTACTAGTGGTACACGGTTGTGTAATTTGTGTAATACATCCACAATCACGTGTGAATGAGTGAAAGACAACTTGCAAATTTGTACACAGTTTGTTTTTACAGAGGATAAGGCGAACGCTTCAGGTATGTCTACATGTCTGACAAGCCGTCGTATCAGTGAAATGTTCTTGGGCACGGCGTTGAACACCAATCAAATAAGTCAATCAAATACAAAGTCTTAGTGCTGACTTTTTAAAATGTTGCACAGCGTCTTGAAAGCGCTGAACACAACACCGCAAAGTAACCGTCAGATACAGAAATGGTATCAGTTTCCAAATTTTTGCTGACCATTGTGTAATGTATTTCATTGTAACGCTTCAGGCGTTGTTCATCTAATTTTCTAAACGCTCTTCCTATTTTACCTCTCCCAAAATTCTGAAATTAACATGGTTATAGTTATATGTAAGATCTTCGTTTTAAGACAGTGTATCTGAAAGAATTTAAAGTAACTAGACACGATTTAGAAAAAAAATACCCAGAGAAGCCAAGTTGTCGACAGGCCACTCTAGCCTCCGTGACGCTGAACGAATCGTCGCAAACCGTACCCCATTCGGATGCATGGTAAACCTCCAGTCTTCCGGCCATTGTGGCGTTCATGCCGACTACACGAATGTCTGGAAGTAAATGTATACATTGTTATAAACGATATACACATGTAACAGGGTCTACCTTTACAGTTGGAACGTTTTATGAAGCAGTCTCATTTTTTTCTAATCTCATGGACATGTGAAGTAGATTAGATTATCTCTATAAACCAACTTGAATGACTTCTTTCTTCAAAGGTGTTTGGTCTTTAAATCTATTAAATTATTGCGTGACTATAAAGGTTACAATAATAAATATCAAATTTTCATCAGCTGTATCTTCAATATTGACTGGTTAGCGTGTCCCCAATGCGGTTGTTTTGAATTCAAGGGTAACTCAGGTCGGCTTCCTCTCCGGGCGTCAAATGGGTGGAATATTGTTTAGTACGACGTAAAACACCAATCAAATAAATAATTAATTGCTGTAGTTCATGAACAATTATATTGATATTTACTGATTTCATAAACCCATCATATGAGTGCAAGTTTCGGCTTATTTTATACTGTGCAAACTGAAATCAAAAGATATACATTCTATAAGTATCCATCCAGAGAGAGAACGGCGCCCCAGGACATGTATGATTTTAATTCAAAATAGGCGTCAAAACAAACATTGGTGTACCAGCCATCAATCAAAATGGATACCCTGTGTCAACAATCAGAATAACTCTTAAAAGAAATCACCAAACAACTTAGAAAGTATATGCGCTAAAGAAAAGTTAGGCCAGATATATGCATTCATGCGATCTCATTTGTCAATGACTGAAACAACTCGTCTAATAACGGGGACAAATACTCTACGAACTTGTCTATGGCACATATAGAACTAGGTCCTTTCTGTGGTAAACTTGAACCCACCAGACAAACAAAGTTTCTTAGCGACTCTAAGTTTACCTTATTTGGACCCATGAATGTGTAACGATGCCATATATATATGGCAACATTGATTACTTCAATTTTAATATTGTTTCCCACACTATAACCTTATTATTTTCACTCACGAGGGATACGTTATTGTTGTCACAATCAACTTTTGAAATTATTGGGTTAGACTTCAAATAGCCAATCAAAACAAAGATTCACCGTAGCGGGGTAATAGTCTGAACTACGTTATGCAAAATAGCCAATCATAAACTTTCCATTTCCAGGAATGAACTCGGCGATTGCTTTCATGAAAAATGGTCTGGCTCTGTATTCCTTGTATGGTAACGAGTACAACGTTGACTCGTAAACATTGTTACATGAGCCGATTTTTCACAGTCTTCGAAAACTACTTTGTTTGAAATTATGGATTTCAAAAATTCAAGAATTCATGAAGACAATGTGTCGTCATAGTGAAAGAGTGAGAGGAGATAACCAAAGGCACAAACCACTGTCAACACTCCGACACCAGGCATAACCCAGTATATATTAAAATTATACTGACGGCTGGTTAATCACCAGATATCTGAATATTATAGGGGGAAAAGGGTTTCACAGACGAAGAAGAATTTCTTGGGTAATAGTTAAAGGTGCACTGACATTGTGTATAATCATTTTCAACTGAAAAATAAATGCTCCCTATACTTACAACTCTTGCAGAAGACAAGTTTCGTTCCATTTTGGCAACAATAATTGCGTTGTACAAAACTGATGGTACACTGTATGCACTCTACAATTGTACAAGTTGCCTTTGCTTGGAGTAATTTGAAAACTAATTGTTGGAGGCAGTGTTTGTAGATGTAAATAACATGCGGTCAGATATCACGGCGAATTTCTTTTACTTGTCAGCTATAAACATTTGTCATCAACAGATCTCTTTGTGTGGCCTATGTTGTGATTCGTAATGTACAGTATATGTCTTGTTTTCAAACGGTAAAAAGGCCTCTGATCACATGAATATTCATGAACACGAAAAAGCCAAGATAACTCGACCTCCCGATGATCAGATGGTGTTTAAAGGACTGTAACTGTGAAACGTTAGCGTAGTCTGAGAAAAGGATTATACAACTGGAATCCATGTGTTACAATGGATATCACTCGAACCTAATAAATCAACAGACTCGAGTGATCGCCATTGTGACATACCAGCTCTCGTTGTATAACCTCTATATGTATGTATGTATGTATATATGTACGTAAGCTTGGGCTTTACGTCAACTTAACAGATTTGCAGTCATATGACGACGAGGACTCGGTGTCTTTCAGTGGCAGGGCAAGTCCATACCCCCAACCTGCTCCTCCTATTAGAACATCGTGTCGAAGACACCAAACATCCACTCACATTATACTGACACTAGGCCGACAAACCCCTTTTTCCGTCTCTCTCCTCAGTGCTGAGCACCAATCGAGGCAGTATTTGGTCTTTGATCCGACCCTACACAGGACTCATTTCGGATCTCCGGGCCTCTTACCACCAGTCCTCAGAGGCGGACAAATTTTAATATTCTAAATCATTCAAATTTGCACAGTGATACACCAAATGTTATGGCGTATACATGCTTCAAGTCTTGTAGCATTTGTTACAAAGTCTGCAAAATGTGATAATTTCAATCTACGTTACAAGTTATTAATTCAAAAACTAGCGTGTCAAGGATACCCTGTTTAAAGGCATGGCTGTAGAGTTCTAAAATTTCGCATTTAATATTACACTTTTGTTGGTCAACATGCAAAGTGTAGCGATTTGGGTGACGGCTGTATCTAACTCGTCTTAACCAGCAGGTAGAGGTTATATCAACATCCATGTTAAAGGTAAAGAAAACATCAAAATGATGCCAAAGTCAGATGAAAGAGCATCCAAAAAATATTTGCAAATATGGTTTTTAATATGTTTTTTTGAATTTGTTTTTTTTTTTAGGAAAAAAGGATATTTTTCTATGGCGAGTATTTGGGACCATGGTTTGGTATGTATTGTTGTTGCATAATGATGTTCTAAATAAGGATGTGGTGCATGTCTAATAAAATTATTTGAATGTAAATTTGTTGTTTATATCCAGATATATGCAATTAACCGGGATTTATGAACATAATAAAATATAAACATGATCCAAATCCAGGTTGAAAACATTTGTTGGCTGAAAAGGACAAATTCAAGTGCAAAAATATTTATTAAACATGTGTTACATCCTCATTTATAGCATTATTACATAAAGGCTATACATACCAAATACCCACCATACAGAAACTTTTTTTTCAAGTGTCTTTTCCTCCGCAAAGAAAAACTAATTTTTGGAACTCTTTCATCTCAACTTCATGTCATTTTTATGGTTTGTCCATCTTTAAGTAAACAAACATGCTGCTTTGGTGAACACTTGGAATTAAAGTTCAACAAAGATATCTGTATCTGACCTGGAAAATATCCAATTTGCAATGAATTTCAAAGCCTAAAAAAACCCAATGCTTTTATTTGAACCAGTTAAAGGTTACCAGTTTTATTTATTAATTATGCTTTATTAGTACGTCTTACAAGGTCAGTTTCACGTGATACATTGATATGTAATTAGATCTTAAGATTATCGATTTGGTCGCCACTTTTGGGATAACGAAAGGTATCTGAATGCTCAGACGAAAGAACCGATGAGATTTAATATGCATATATAAAGGAGTACTAGTAACCCTTGTTCGAATTACCCTCCTTGCCACGCTACAGCCGTTACTTGTAACACGAGTTTAGTTTTTGAGGTGTAAAACTAGAAGTGGTGTCTTCTCTATTTTGAATATATGGAAAGTAGGTATTGTTTTTTTGTATTTTGTGTACTCAGAAAATAATAATAATAGTAAACAATTTTAATACTATACAGTAATTACCATAAAATAGGAATACAATATAATTGCTGAGAACAAATTTGGAATGAATAATACCCCTATGAGCTTGTTCTGTTCCAAAAAACATATATAAGACTATTTGAAAATGTAGAAAATCGAGATTTTCTGTGCTGAGAAGTATCAGTAAACTAAGTAAAAGATAAAAATGATGTGACCATCAAGTTATTCAGTTGTTTGGCAGTTTTTAAGTATGATGTTATTTTTGATTTAAATAGCGAGACTAGAACAACAGATTTTAGCTAGTCGGGAAATTTATTCCATTCCCGAGGACCTGAGACTTCCAGAGATTAATATGAAAAATCACTTTTAATGAAAGATTTAGCCAAGTTGAGGAGAATGACACTTGTTGGACAATAGTAGGCACTGTCTTGTCATACGAAATGTCTATAGAAGCGTTTTGTGTATCAATTCTTCGAGATAGAAAAATTATGTGGAAACAGTTGTACAGAATATTTATTCAAGATATTTACTGTTAAGATTTTAAGCTTAAAATATAAAGGTTGAATGTGTTCGAGACGATTTCATAACGTGATGATGGGTATTGTCCGTTTTTGTACGTCGACCAATGGTTGTAAATGACTTTTGTAATTGTTTCACCATATAATGTTGCCGCATGATAAATATCAATGAATTAGCAATTAGTAAAGGATGCATAGGGTTGCTTTATTGACGGGCCTACTTTATGGCACGTAATGCCCACATTTCTAAAAACTTTCTTGCAGTGTAGCTAATATCAGAGGTTCATTTAATATTATTATTAAAGAAGAGGCCAAAAGATTTAAATCCACTGACGTGTTTAATTTCATTTCCCACAGTGGTCAGTTTGAAAGATCACTGGGTATGGATTTGAAATTGTGTTTCACTAACATAAAATTGTTTATTTGTGTGTGCGTAGAGAGAGACGATTTTAACCGAACCATTTATGTGCTTTATCTAGCTGCATCGGTTTATAGCACTATAGACATAGAGTCCGGCGAGAACTCCTGCCGTCAGCAAACAGACCGGATGAAAGGAGCTTTGACACATTAGATGTCACATTGAAATAAATAAGAAACAACAAGGGATCCAGAATAGAGCCCTGGGGGGTGCCACATGAACCTGGAAGGGAGACATGGTATTATTGAAGCATACTTGCTGAACAGTTAGCTAAGCCAGTCGTTAACAGGTCCTATTTAATGTCATAATAATAAAGTTTAGATAAAAAAGTAAATAATGATTCTGTCGAAAGCCTTTGGCAAGTCTCATAGGGAAACAATGCTGTGCTTTTTATTCTCACGGCCCATGAAAGGTTGGTCGCACAGAGAGCGCGCTTCAAGCGACGTAGGGTAGTTTGGCCTAAAGCCATACCGGTTTGCCGACGTAGGGTAGTTTGGCCTAAAGCCATACCGGTTTGCCGATGTTACATCATCGCTCTCCAAGCATCATAGAGCAAGCTAATGTCTCAAAATCTTACTTAAACAAAGAAGTGCTTAGATGGGTCTGTAGTTTTCTACTTTGTTCAACGGACCATCTTTATAAACGGGTATTATTTCGGCAAATTTGAACAAATCAGGCACGACATCTCTTGAGAGTGATAGGTTCATAATAGCTGAAAGTGGAGTAGATATGTTGCCGGATACTACTTTTTGCGAGCGACAGGCGAGTTTCAGCAATCCCAGCTGATGAATTTAAGCATCGTATAGAACCGAATAGATCAGTGGGAGTCACTGCTGAAAATCTGAAAACAACTTCAACTGGAAGTCAATAAAATTGTGAAATCTTGTATCTACAGAAGGCATATCTGAATCCAGGTTCGAGGCAATTGTGCGAAAATACTGATTGAAGTTATTAGCAATAGTCAATTTAGCTCTGCTATTGGCTCCATTTGTATTGACAATTTTTTTAGACTTAACATTTCGTTAAGAATCTTCATGTATGCTTGATATCGTGATTGTATTGGTTAAACTTATATTCGAAGTATCTTTGATTGGTTAAAATGGAAAGAACGGTACAACTGGCTTCTGACAGATCGGTATTTTGTCCCATCTATTTCAGATTTAGTACATAGCTGAGTACATCACAATTTATTTTCTTCATAATTAAGAGCTAAGAATCCCGTTTGTAATCCAATGTTGTATTATTCTTGCTTTTATGCACCTTACTGCCAACAAACAGAAAACAGTTATAGTAAACCTTATAGAATTTGTCAGAAAAAATGGTTCAACAATATGTCCGCTCCGGGGGTCGGCAATAAAGTCCTAGTTTATATTTGTGAATTCATCAGGCATCTTTCGATATGAAGGTACCTTTGAGAGACACTCTGATCGATTAGTTAATTAGGTTTTTAGTATATAAAATATAAGTAAGTGGTCATCTACATTTTGTTAAAATAAAATCCGAGAGAATATTGAGGAAGTTAAGGAAAATATTGTCCACAAAGGTGGCAGAGGGTCAAGGCATTCTGATCGTTTAATTATCAACGTAAAAAAGTAATGCGATTTCATTTTTTCGAGAAACGCTTTGGACGGATGGTGGTGCTCAGGCTTTAAATATATACTTAAATTACCCATTAGATTACACATTTTTGTGTTCGCAGACACTACATTGAAGAAATGAAATTTAAAAAAAGAGATATATATATATATACAAATATTTGAATAAATTATCTAAAAGAAATGATAGATTAATGTATTAATGTGTGTATTTGACTTTCAAGGAATTACTTGTTAATCAAAATATTAAAGGAATGTAGAATGTATTTTTCTTCAAAGGCATTTATGATAATTGATCAATTTTCGAAAGCTGGTGGTAAGAATATCACACTTTCTTCAGTTCCCATGCTCCAATGCCATTTCCTCTGGTTTCCAAAAATCAGAGTGATATGATTCAGAATTACCTATGTTTATATTTGCCTGATTTTGTACACAAGGCTTGCCAATCGTGTACGTACTCTCTTTAGCTCGGTGGCAAATTTGTCCTCACACTGAATTTCTTCCCTTTCAAAGCCAGTGGAGCTTTAAGAATCCAGTGTTCATCATTTGTCTGCACAAACCTGGCAATAATTCCATGGAGTGAGCTAGCATTATACTATGCAATATTCACTGGTGTTCACAATCGATGAACATTGTTTGTCTAGTTGATTTGTCTAGTCAGCGTCACTTCCCATGCATATATCAGACTCCAAGAACGTCCTCAACGTAACATGTTGCGTTATGCTACGACAGTGACAAGTATTGTGCGGGCAACAGTATGTTAAAAAGATGGCACCAGCCACTGGTTCACGTAGTCTCAGGTCTGGACGTCTTTAATGAATTTAGTGGACCTTTTACAGCTTTATTAAGATGTACATATTCGACTTCAACAAAGGTTTCTATTTTACATGTTCGACGTACACATATTTCATTAGTACATTTTTAAACCTTCGAATGAATTAGTTATATAATATTTATCCGCGGCTAGTAAAACCAGTTAAAAAAGTTAAAATCTGTTTTCAGGTTAAAGCCTATCCATACTACCACACACACCGCGTGAAATCAATACCTTGTTTACTTAGCTTGATTTTGATCGGCAGGCTCGTTGAAAATAATATGTCACAGCCGGCTATTGCTGACGTAGCCCGTCTAAGACCTATCCTCCAAGCTACGGAGTTGGGTTCGTAATACTGCAGTTTCAATCAATCAGGAAGTCAGACAACCAAGCAAGACATATGGAGGACTTCAGATATAATCTCCAAAGTGTTAATGCTACACTTGATGCAATACCAGTGAAAGAGGGGGAGGGGAGAGAGACGGGCGGGGGGAGAAAGCTAATCGTCAATCAGATTATGCCTCTTCTAAACTCGCCATCAAACATTTCCGGAAATTCCACCCAACCAGAGCTCGTTCGAAAAATCTTGGAAAAATCTTGTGTTTCCTTAACAAAGGCCACGGCTAACAAATGAAGGATCCTGGCTTACCGTGTCCACATCTGACGAAGACGTCTTCGCTATGGCCGCAGTTATGTTGACCTAAGTTTGAACGCTGACAAGAGGAAAGAGACAACTCGTTCCCGGCGCAATTCAAGTCGTCCATCCAGATGGGCCCAGAACCAGGGAGGGTGTTCTTAATGACCAAGGCCGTCTCACTACAGGAAAGAACGTTATGTTTAAATATAATTAGCTGTCAACCTCGGGGTCAGGCCGACAACCTGACTTTAAATCAAATAAGTGGATTTGAATAGCTGGTCAATCAAAGTTACCGATCCAGATGGTTCAATTGACACCAATGCACCACGTGTGCATACAACACCAGGGATACAGAAATACATATAACAATAAAAATTATAACTTGCCATATAGTGATCTATTATTTACACAGGTAACAACAACACCTGTGAATGTTATACTCACGACAGTGTTATCTAAATTGCCAGCTGACTTATCTGACTGTTGACTGGGCATCTTTTCACTGTACTGTACTCATATTAGAATGAGGTAAACAAATTGAAGTTATATTAATTGTAATTTATTAGGCACAACTGATCAACAATTATCCCAGATGCTCACAGTGGTAACAGTGGACCCTAGCCGACGCTAGGACGACTCGGCCAGCTCCGAAGACTTTTCGCGCTTGGCCACAATCATAGTTTATCCAGGCGAACAATACAAAGATTATACACATGGCGGATAAATCTAGAGCTGCCAGGACGTTGTGGTGACCAGCTACTAGTCACACGTGACCGTTATGATTCGGCCGCTTGCCCTCACTTAGGGTTTTATTCTCACTGCTCACATAAAGGCTTGGAAGGTACCAGTTTATGCGCCCCATAACACCAGGCTTTAAGGAGAAATGGGCAAACAAACGGAGTGATGTTATATGCTTTTCTCAATAGTCAAGAATTATTCGGAATGCTGTGTTTGCATGAAAGAATGAAAATGGGCCACGCCTCCTCTGTAATAAATCGACCACTGCAGAAATCTTATTTGTTGTATATTGTTGGGAAAATCCAGCCATACAGCTTTTTGTGTTGATGCTAGTTACTGAAGTTGGTCAAATCTATTTACGTGTTTTATGGTGGCCTGGAAAACAGATATAGTTGTCAAAAGATTGTTAATTCGGGCAAAATGGCGAAAGTTTGTAAGAGTTTCAAGCAACCGGACACATGCAGAATGAGAAGATTTCACTACAGCCTTAACATCTGGTGGAAAATTGTGGTGTGATGTGATTTGAATGCTGTTTAGCACCATTCGTCGATCAACTGCCAAAGATGTTGGCTTTACAGTTACGAGACTTCAATTTGAGACTGAAGAGTGTATGTATGGAAGAGTTTAAAGTGTATTGCATTGTATTAGAAAGGAATAATATACCCAGAGAAGCCGAGTTGTCGACAGGCCACTATGGCGTCCGCGGTGTCGAAAGAGTCATCACAAACCGTGCCCCACTGGGACTGGTGGTATATCTCCAGTCTTCCGGCAACAGCGGAGTTCAAGCCGACCAGGCGAATTTCTGTACAATGAAACTTATTCATGCAATTAGAAGTCAGAACTGTTCACAAAGAACAAAAACCATGAAGAGGTAAAACTTAAAGGGAAAGACCACACAAAAATGAAGTTATGGTGAGTGAAAAGACCACAAAAAACTGTATCAGAAAATACCTTCTATCAGATTTTTTTTGGACCAAATTAAACTCAGTCAAATATTTCGATTGTATGCTGGGTTTTATGCCCCATATTGATAATATGGTTCTGAATTGACGTCACTCAACTTTGTGTACTTCATGTTCATGTTCATGTTCAGCTCTAAATAACGTCCTTGTGAGTCGTACCCCTGTAATGTTTGCTTGTGTATGAAAACGACAGTTTGACATTAAGTTTGCCTTAAGACCATAGAAACGTCGGCGGGATGTCACTGGTGAACCACATCTTCAATATAGTCCAAAAATACCCAATCATACAATATAAATATTTGATTACATTCAATCTGGTGAAAAAAAATGTAAAAATTCAGTGCAGGTGTTTTAATATTGTGTTTTCAATGCTCTTTTCACTTACCATAACTTCATTTTTGTGCAGTGTTTCCCTACATGAAGGAAGTAGTATTGTATAGACAGTCTTCCGTACATTGAGAACCGTGAAATCTAGAGATTCCTTGTCCACGTCCGCGGTTGAACAATAACGAGTTACGAAAGTCTGCCGCACCAGTCCCAAATCAATTAAGACGTCTTCACGTTATCGGAAAGATATTCTACATAAGTAGGCGTTCTCTAAGTCGACCTACTAGACTGGGCATAAAAAAAGATACTCCTTTTAACATTATCCGTTGCCAAAACTGATGGACACTTCCATCTAGGTTGTATGAAATGAGACATCCAATGACAATGGCGTTACTTGGAACCGTTGAGCCAGATTTGATAAAGAATGAAGCTTTCCGCCCTACCCTCTCCACATCTGAGAAAGACGTCTCTGTTGTGATCGCAGTCGTGCTGGCCCCAGGTTCTATGTGTACAGGAGGTAAGAGACGACTCGCCCCCACCGCATTGCACATCATCCAACCAGATGGGTCCTGAGCCTTTAAGTGAGCCTTGAAGTGTGTTTGGGATGGTCATGGCCGTTTCTCTGAAGGATAAAGGATGCTGAGCTCTGGAACCGCTAAATACATTCAGCTCTCAGTCTTGACTACAGGAAGAGCTGGCTTTTAACCAAAACAAAAAAAACTGGACAGAGCCCAAGACACCCACGACCACCTGCAGGTTGCTGGTGGGCCTTCCCCATCGTGAGTTGGGCCTGAACTCACCGCGATCACATTAGTGATAGGCATCTGAGTCATAAAGCTGCACTAGCGGCTTAGCCCCTTGGTCACGATTATTTATTTATTTATTGAATGGGTGTTTTACGCCGTACTCAAGAATATTTCACTTACCGGACGCCGGTCAGCATTATAGTGGGACGAAACCAGGCAGAGCCCGGGGGAAGCCCGCGACTATCCGCAGGTTGGTGGGAGACCTTCCCACGTGCCGTTTCATTAATGACGTGTTTATACAACGCCCTCACTGTACAGAACTGTCTCCAAGAGGCCAGGTTTGTGGGGCACTGACAACGGAACGGCCACTACTTGGCCTCTTGCATTATACTCAGGTCCACAATTCGGAAATGTTAGAACTGCACGTTAGTGTTTCAAGAATGACTCAAACCTGGGTCTTTCACTTACGATACAAAAGACTACAACACAGAGAGTAAAACTAGAACATAGTTGGCAAAAACTGTAGGAGTAGTAGCACATTGAAATATATGTTAACATATACCGGATACACAGACAGACAGATGGACAATCGATCATCGAAATCAAAAACCTATGTTCCAAATCATGTTCCTTGCTGTAGTGTACACTTTAACCAAGTTTCCCTGAAATTGGGCAAAAGCTGTAGGAGTAGTAGCGTTTTGAAAGAAATATTCGTTTGGTGGATGAACTTAAAACCGATCACAGAAATGGAAAATCGACACTTCGGATTATGTATCTTGATGTAGTCTATATTTGAAGTAAGTTTCATTTAAATCAGACAGAAGCTATTGGAGAAATAGCGTTTTGAAAATGTTAACATATTCTGGAAAACAGACCGACTGGCATCCGATCATCGAAAAGGAGAATCGACAATGCGTATCATGTATCTTGATATAGTCTACACATCAAGAAACTTTTGTTGAAATCGGAAACTGTGGGCAGAGTGGCGTTTTGAAGGAAAAGTTAACAGACGCCGGACAGACAGAGAGACAGACGGGTGGACGCCGGACAACTTGCTAATACATATCCTTTAATTGGCCTTCGACCAGCAGAGCTAAAAAGCTGCCACATTTTACCTCTGATATGTTCTATTATTCCCCAATCTCATTAAAATCAGATCGTGTGGCCGCTACGCTAACATGATCTGATTCAATGCCAATGTTAAATGCTTTCTGCTGGTTCACTCCGTTAACCGGTCTGCTCGATTACAGACAGAATCCCCGGAAATTTCCGATCATCGCTTTAACAGACTAGAGATTTCCGACGAGACCAGCTGGTGAAAATCGTGCTGAATGCCCGCGTATACTCGAAATTACAGGGGCACCTTTGCTGGGGCTTAGGGTTTAAAAGAACGATGCAACCCACGCACTGACCGAGAGGTTATAATATGAGTACGCTAATTGGCTAAACATTACGTATTCCCCGATTGTTTCCCAGAATTCCTCATGCCTAGTGTCAGATGTCATGGGCGTAGCGCAGCCAGAACTAAGAATATCATTATAGTGAGACTGAGTATCTTCAAGTATATCGACAGGTGTAAAAAGTAAATAGTATACCCAGAGAAGCCAAGTTGTCGACAGGCCACTCTGGCGGATGCGGTACTGAAATAGTCGCCACAAACCGTGCCCCATCTGAAGTCGTGATACACCTCCAGTCTTCCGGCCACAGCCGAGTTTAAGCCCACTAAGCGAATGTCTGTTGAAAAAGAAGCATGAATGACATTAAAAGGCAACACAACACAACCGGAACAAAAAAGCATACCACTTCACGGAATACCTGAACTATTTGTTTCTCTTTAGAGCAGCATGTTATTGTGGTATTGTTCTTTAATTATCTAGCTTCACCCAGATATCCGACTGTTCCGCAAAGTTTTAATATTCGTAAAGCATTGCGTCATTATGCTTATTACATTTCAGCACAATTTTGCATTTTGCTCTGTGAGGCCTAAAATATTGATTGTATATTGAATATATTTGTATATATCCCGAAGGACTGCTGAATTCAAAGATACTCTCAAATTTAAGCCAACGTCTGTAATAGTGAAATTAAAGAAAAAATGTTAAAAAAAACAGATCAGAGATATCTTCAAATTGCTACTGTTTTGGCTATTTTCAGAAATGTTAAAATTTATTTGTCTACTGTAAGGACCACTTTTTAAGCTAAGCAACAGAATTTTTATATTTGTCTTAGGTACTGTTGAGTTATCATATAACTTGAGGGCTCCCTTTGTTAATATTTTTGAACTAGAAAAAATATGAACTCTTGGTGGGCTGGTGTTTTCTATCAAATTTTCAGCTACATGTATACAACTGTTTAAAGCATTATGATGGAATTTGTCGAATGTAAATTAATTCATCCGAAAAAGTTTCCCCCTACTCCAAATCGGGCTTCAGTAAGATTTACCCTGAATGATTCAGTGAAGGTACACGATACATCATGTGCCTTTTGAGCAAGTGTGTGCCCATGTCTGCCTTGAACCCGCGAAACACTCAGAAAAGTCCAAAACTGAGATAACGCATAAATACCCTTATAGTGTTGTCACGATGAACATATGGATTGCATGTGTGTTCGTACTGGTGTCACGGTAAGCAAATCAAATATATGAGTGTTCGTACTGGTGTCACAGTAAACACATCAGATACATGTATGGCTGTACTGGCGTTACAGTAAACACATCGTCACAGTAAACACATCGAATCGATGTAAAAATAAACAAATCGAGTACATATATGTGTAAGTTTATAACGGTATCGTAATAATCACTACGATTCCATGCATTACGTTGCTTGTGTCACAACGGACATATCAAAGACATACAACGATATACGGGGTTATAATGAACACATCAACCAAAGAACTTTTGAAAGGGATAAATACACAATACAGTTCTGGGCCCGAGATGGCGAGCTTCAAATATTACATTAAGAATTACCTTGGAACACTAACAAAAATTAACTTGAATCTTTTTATCCAAACTTTTATTTAGATAAATTTGAACGAATTCCACACAAATCCTAAGTATATCACACAATGGGTGGCCTGATTGAAAGCCCTAAAAACTCTTGTCTGGAGGGCAGTAACCACAAGAACTGAAGCATTTTGAATTGGCTTTTATCAATGTGACGAATACGTCAGTGCGTTACCACCAAGAAAACACACACGGCCGGTAAGTTATAAAGAATTATAAAGAATGAAGCATTTCATCTTACCGTTTCCACATTTGACGAAGACGTCTTCGTTATGACCACAGTTGTGTTGACCCCAGCTTGTATGTCTACATGACAGGAGAGATGACTCGTATCCGTAACATTGCATGTCGTCCAACCAGATGGGTCCTGTGCCCGAAAGTGTGTTTGGGATGACAGATGCCGTATCACTAGAGCAAAGAAAACGAATGGTTTATATGCAATAACTTGTTTGCCGTTTTTGAGGTAAAGACGTGGTGGATTGCGTGAAAATGAGTTTGAGCATTTCACCTTATTATTCCAGGCGCCTGCGTTCAATGAGCAGCGTTCACACGATGCAATATGCTGCTTCCACTCTTCAGATTCAACATGTCCATGGAGTACTTAACAATTTTTCAGTTATATGACGACGCTGAGACCTTACAATGTATATATACTGTGTCTTCTTGTGGAAGGCCTAAAAGGCCTTTTATCAGAGCTCTGTGTATATGTTATGGCGACATTTCACTGTTATTTCTGGGGTTTACTCTGGTAATAACTAATGCTAATTAATTAGTTTTGTTAGCGTCGATGATCTGTGTCATGTAATCCCCACGGGGTGACTTTTGTGATGAGCAGGAACCAAAGCGCTGGGCTGGTTCATCCCGAAGTTAGACTCAGCGCTATATTTGACCCCTGTCACCTATTCAGAGTGAGTGTGTAGAAATCTTTACTTAAAGTAGTATTGTGGACTACGGTTTCTGAATCTGAAGTCTTTAAATGTAATAGATTATGGGGTTCGGTAACCTGCTCCCGGCCGGTTTAATACGTGTCACGCTCTTTTGTGCGACGTCCACTCGATTGTAGTCTGCCAACTTTCTGGATTATTGCGCAAATGAACCCAGCCATGCTCACTGCATAATCTCTACATGAAACCGTTTGCTAATCTCGAAATCCGATAGGTTAAACCTAATAGAAATTGAGAGGTCTTGGTTTACTGATGTTAATTAAATAATTAATTAGCTACTAGACTATCTTATCAGGAATTTGGCCTGGTTTGATCGCCTGGCTATAAATGCAGGTTTCCTTCTTGTTTTTGGAGAGGCCAGTGTGGCCTCGGATCGACCTCTATGCATAAAATGTGCATTCCGAGGTTTCCCCATATTATGTACCCTTAAATATGGAGGATTACATATGGAATATAGAATAAAATCAGAATACTATACATAATTAGAGGACAATGTTGAGCTTAGGCCTATTCTATAGCATGCTGAATACTGCGGAGGGTTATTACCGAGCTCCACGAGTGTTCACCTGATCTGAACTGTTATCACCACAACACTTGTCGTTACATCATTGATTTGTAAGCTGTCGTGATATAACAGTTATTTGCTGTCTATATATATTGCTGTTTTCTTATAGGAAACTGGCCAATGAATCGAACAGCTAGAGCTTACATGTACAATATTGTATGATATTTCACTTATACTTACTCATTTATATATGATTTGTGTTTTAAGCCGCACTGAAGAATATTTCACTTATACCACAGCATCCAGCATTATGGCGGGAGAAAAACGGGCATAGCCCGAAGGAAACCCACGACTATCCGCAGACTGTTGGCAGACTTTTCCACGTAGGATCGGTGTGGAAGCAGTCAAAGCTGGGCTCCTCGGTCATAGCGTTGGGCTGGCGCAGTAGCTGCTGGGTCAGGAGGCCCTTGAGCCCGCAGCCGTTTTGGTCAAACGCTTGTAGCTAGACTACTCAAAAAATTGGTTGGCCGAGTTGGTTAGCGCGCCAGCGCGGCGTAATGACCAAGGTGCCTCTCAACAATGCGGTCGCTGTGAGTTCAAGTCCAGTTTATGCTGGCTTCCTCTCCAGCCGTATGTGGGAAGGTCCGCCAGCAACCGGCGGATGGTCGTGGGTTTCCCTCGGGTTCTGTACTGTTTCCTTCTTTTATAATGCTGGCCGCATTATATCAAATATCCTTGAGTACGGTATAAAACTCCAATCAAATAAATAAATAAATAAACAAATAAACAAATAAATATATAAAATAAAATTGCTCTCCCGGTCCTTTGTGATTAACACTGGCGGGAACAGCTAACACAGTACTCGGGGAGACCAAGTTGACGACAGGCGACTGAGGCATCCACATCGGTGAAGCCATCGTCACAGACGGTTCCCCAGCCATTTCCACCGTTGACTTCAAGTCTTCCGGACACAGGAGAGTTTGATGCAACCAGACGAAGCTCTAATAAAAGGAAATGAAATAAAAATACTCCTAGTATTGTAATTATAATGCAGTTTATAGTTTTGAGCATATTTCACAATATTTTACTTTCCGAAGCGTTTTCTTCATTTTTATTTACTTATTTACTTGCAGTTTTACGCTGTACTCAAGAATATTTCACTTATATGACGGTTACTTTTCATTGGTTGATGGCACCGCTAGCTTGGTTACCAGGAGATGGCACCTCCGGCTTGGTTACCAGGAGATGGCACAGCCGGCTTGGTTACCAGGAGATGGCACCTCCGGCTTGGTTACCAGGAGATGGCACCTCCGGCTTGGTTACCAGGAGATGGCACCTCCGGCTTGGTTACCAGGAGATGGCACCTCCGGCTTGGTTACCAGGAGATGGCACCTCCGGCTTGGTTACCAGGAGATGGCACCGCCGTCTTGGTTACCAGGAGATGGCACCGCCGTCTTGGTTACCAGGAGATGGCACCTCCGTCTTGGTTACCAGGAGATGGCACCTCCGTCTTGGTTACCAGGAGATGGCACCTCCGTCTTGGTTACCAGGAGATGGCACCGCCGTCTTGGTTACCAGGAGATGGCACCGCCGTCTTGGTTACCAGGAGATGGCACCGCCGTCTTGGTTACCAGGAGATGGCACCTCCGTCTTGGTTACCAGGAGATGGCACCTCCGGCTTGGTTACCAGGAGATGGCACAGCCGTCTTGGTTACCAGGAGATGGCACCGCCGTCTTGGTTACCAGGAGATGGCACCGCCGGCTTGGTTACCAGGAATGGGTACCGCTGCCTTGGAAACGTTCTCACGTGACAGCTTTTTTTTATTATCTGTGACTGTTCACTGTATATCTATAACAAGAGTACGTCAAATCACGAATTCTTCAGAAAGACTGATAAATCTCACAGGTTTTGATTTTTTTGATCCAAACCACCCTGATCTTCAATAACAGTCAGTCAATCAAACTACTAAACTATTACCAATGGCTGTTCTTGATAAATTTGTATTTTAGCTAATACGTTCAGGTGTTGGTTTTAATATACCATCATAAAGCAGGGTATTTCTCTTTGCAAGCACGTAGCATCCTCTATATTATCGCATTTTGTCTATTTGCTGGTTGCCATGCCCGATCTGACTGAAACATTGCTAATGTGATATCAAGGCAGAATAATTCATTCATTCTATATTGTTGGTGTATTTGACATGTTGCTCTAATATTTTAAAGAGTTTTCCATGCAATGTTTACTTTGCCTTTCTGGTAAAGGGAATGATAAATGTGTAATAGATCGATTTTTCACATTCTGTTTCAGAATGCGGGGCTAGGAGACTACCAGATGAATGGAAATTATGTGTTGTTGTGAACAAAGCTTATATGTCAGAGTTAGAACACATGCAACAATGATGTATTCGAACTGCATTCAACTCATAGAGTACATGTGGCTCAGTATTGGTGACACAGTTAGCACACAAAACACAGTCCCGTGTACCTCAGTTACCTATTGAGCATAACAATGAACCTGCAGTGCAAACGAGTTCGGTGTTCGACAAACGCATTCAGGTCTACACTTAGTGTCACAATGAACACATTTGTATGCGGCTCGACATTGCACTCCAGGTAGCTGTGAGTTCTAGACCAGCTGATGCTGGCTTCCTCTCCGGCCGTACGTGGGAAGGTCTGCCAGCAACCTGCGGATGGTCGTGGATTTCCCCCGGGATCCCCCCACCATAATGTTGGCCACCATCGTATAAGTGAAATATTCTTAAGTAAAACACGAATCAAATAAATAAAAAAATAAATTGCACTCCATAATAATAGCACAAAACCGCATCTCCACAAATACATCAGAAACAAACCTTGCACTCTCTCCCACGGCATGACTATGATGGCGTGACAAGATAAAGTTCACGTGACAATATAGACAACATTCACGTCACAACTACAGGACAATATTTAGCTAACAGCTGCTCAAAGTTCACGCGGCAACCGGACAATGTCAACGTGACAACCGGACAATGTCAACGTGATAACAGGACAATGTTAACGTTACAATAGGACTATGCCCAGGTGACAACATCAGAATGTGCACGTGGCAACACGACTATGTTCACGTGACATAATGGCAGTAGAAAGGTGAGCGGCTTTACAAGTAAGATAGCTATTCACCTATTCTGGAGGGGGCTGGAGTTGACATAGTTGTAAAGACAGCTGGTGTGACTTGCAGGCTTGACTGGAACAGGCAAAGATAAAATCAAAGAGGATTACATTGTGTAAGCGTAATATTATTGATAATAACTAAAAAAAAATGTTGTCTTCTTAATGTTTACTTAATGTTTACTGTGTTCAAACCGGATTGCTTAACGCCGTAATCAGGAAGTATAAAAGGACAAAGAAATTCGCCAGTGTTTGGCAGGTATCTGACGAGGTGTTGACCGTGTGGTAGGTATCTGACGAGGTTTTGACCGTGTGGTAGGTATCTGACGAGGTGTTGACCGTGTGGCAGGTATCTGACGAGGTGTTGACCGTGTGGTAGGTATCTGACAAGGTGTTGACCGTGTGGTAGGTATCTGACGAGGTGTTGACCGTGTGCCAGGTACATTTATACCATGCGAAAAAGAGCTGAACATGGAACTTTACACTGGCGAACTCTCGGATATATTATGGATAAAGATGACAAAAAAAATCTTTAGAACAATATGTTTATTGTACGGCAGTGAGCTGTGCACTTCAACAAGGTATTATTTGACATTTTTACCCAAAGTGTCTCTTGTATAGTGTATATGTCGGATCGATTTATGGAAATGGGGTAAGAATTTTCCGGTTGTATTTATTTGTTTTTTTATTTGACTGGTGTTACACGCTGTGTTCTACGATAATATGAAAACAATTAAGTTTGAAGAGCGCCTGACGCTCGAGTAAACTAGGTAAACAAACACCCTTTGCCTAATATATAAAATATCTCGACAGCAGTACGGCGTATTTATACTTCTACGAAATAAAGGAAAGTTAGCAAACCTGCTGTGAGAGGCAGATATCACTGTTACATCCAGATGTTCGACAGCATTTTTGACACAGCTGAGTTTTCCGCTTTTCCCGATAACCACTTGATCGACGCCCGATGATCACTCCCGTAAGCAAGCTACAAAACTTGAAAGTGAAAAAAAAAGAAAACAAACAAATAAAAAATAAAAAATAAAAAACAAACAAACAAAAAACGAACAAACAAAAAAATATCAAAAAACATCAAGACTGACCATATATGAACTAGGTTCATCACAACGTGTTGGGTTTTGCACAGATATCAATTTCCCCTTATTCTAGAAATCTGAAAATAGTCCTCGAATTAACAGTAAAAAAGTTAAACGATATTTAACTAATCGTATGTGTTATGAAGAGCATTGTATAAATATGATAACACTGTACATACAACTAGGTATATGGACTTCCCTCTTAAAGCTATACTATATGGTTTCTCTACAGGTAAAACCTGTCTTTTGTGATTCAGTACTGCACACGTGAGAGACATAGGCAGAAACTATGACCATGTGTAAAGACCGCGCAATTCAATGACATAACCATACAAAAGACACCGCTCTGGGCAGAAAACCAGAGCAGCGTCGACAGAGTTATAGCTTGGAAATGCTCAAGTGGTAACAACTTACAAATCCACAAGCAGTAGGGCTTAGACAAAACTGCGGCGACAACAATGCGGTGACATTTATTGCTGTGTGTTAGTCACTCGTTTCTTAATAATTCAAAATGCATCAAAAAAAGTAATATTAATTTGAAAACAGTTCCAAGGGAGAGGAGTCTTGTATTAATTGTTCATCACCAGCATCCTGTTTCACGCAGGAATATGCAAAACTACAACGTGAAGAGTAATTTCAGAGGACCGACGGCAGTGTAATGTTTGGGAAATGCTCTGCAGTAAGCGAGTGGAAGTGGAAGCGAGTGGGGCAGGACTGCCGTTTGGGTTGCTGTCGATTGGGTTTGGAGGTGCGAGTATGCGGGGAGGGGGGGACCCTTGAAGGTTGTGATAATGTGTGAGGGTGGTGTAGCGGTGGTGTTAAGAGAGGGCATGGGTCATTAAGCGATAGTGTTGGTGCCTGGGATGCAGCAGGACGTTAGAGAACTCTGGTGTATTCGACTAGATTTTAAAGATTGCATTAACATCCAAATTTAATATTTCCGGTGTCACTTACCGACTCTGACACACAACCCAAAGTGTGCTTTGGAACAGGGCTGTCTTCAATCACCGACTCAGAGTAGCACACCTGCAATGCGAGTATTTTAATAAATTAATAAATTCAGTTATTTTTATTTATACTCAAATTAATTGATATTTATTCATTTTATTCTTGTGTTTATTACTGTGCTTATTTACTTGTTTTAGAACAACTTTTTAAATATGTTTTGTTATTCAAACGAACCCATCCTTTGCGACACACTCAAAGAATTCATAATGTAGAAGAATTGTAGGAGCAAAGAATTAATCAATGTAGATAAAGCTATTCTGAATCGGTGCTTTCGTCGTGTTTGCCGCCTTATACGCGTTAGATGCTGCTAAAAACAGAAAGTCATATTTGTAATCTTAAAAGAGTAGATATGTAAACTAGGAGGGAATATTTGACTTGTCCGAAATGAAAGTGACTTCGGTAGCTAGTATTTGATGGACTCATGGCTCAGGGGAAGTTTGAAAATGTTCTTAGGCCTTACCAAAAAATGCAGGTCATTTAACTATATAGAATACAGCAGTCAAAGCATAATGTTCAACTAGAGATTGTATTTGTTAATAACCAGCCGTGATGCAGCCCCCTTTTGCATAACTCTGTGAATAGACTTTTTATTAGATTTTTATTAATTTTAAATAAGGCAAACAGAATCTACCAGCATTACCAAACTTCCCAAACTCCCAACTGATTTACAGAAAGGGTTTGCAAAACTAAAACACAAAACTTAACTTAATATTTATTATTACATTAAAATAATTCAGTTAAGTAGCTACCATTGAGAAATATCCACGCCCCATATACATGTGTGTGAAAGCAAAGTTTCCTAAAGTTTGAAATAACGGTTTGGCAGAAAGATTATTTGGAACCTGAACAATCTTTTAGTCACTTTGAACTTAGTGTCAACAGCACAGGCCCGAAACAAATCAATCCCACTGTTTTTCGATTTGGACACTTTCCGATCAATTGAAAATTTTAAAGTCATAGTTTTAAGTCTCATAAAAACTGACTGGATTCTTTGTTACATATATGGTTATGTTGCAAAGTTTTGTCACTGAGTTAGCCTGGTGTTCATCCAAAACACGCGGTATACATAAAAATACTTGGGCACCTCAATGTTCGACTGCGCCACATGTAGCTGGACGCAGAATACTTTAATTCGTAAAGTATTGCTTTGAACAGATCTCCATATTCTATGTCCGCTTTCATTGCCACGCCATATATCTGCAACTGATATTGACAACCAAGTCAGTAGCATGAGTGGGATTTCCGGAATTCTAACAAACCCCAGGTTCAATGTTACATTCACGACTAGGCGCTGTGGAGGGGGAAACAACTCGCCTTCCAAAGATACAATGTGTTTTTTTCATAGCTGAACCAAATGCTATAATATATGGACATCATGTATATCAGAATATTTCTATTATGTTTAAGTCAAAGGAATTTTATTTCCAGACTAAATTCATTTTGAAATCTTCAAGCAAAGCGGACAAAGACATATGATGGCAATATCCAGGTGGTGGCAATTATCCCAGATTTACCGAAGTATTACCAGTTTTACAGTGTACTGCCGCTGTGTGTGTTAGGATCTCAGAGCATTGTAATTGTGAAGCTCAACGTAACTAAGGGATGAATTATGGCTTACATCATATTTTGACAATAACATTTGTGACTTGCCTGCTGACACTCTTTTGCTCCATGATACAATATGTTGGCATTCCAGTGACGCCCTCAGGCGAACATAAAAAAATGGTTGTTGTGGCTGCGTTGAGCCTGACTCAAATGTTTTCCACGAAATATGATGATCTTTTTGGATGAAAAAAAAAATCCAGGAAGTTTCTTGAAAATTCCAATCCTGCGAGGAGTATATCGTTTCTTTTTTTTAATTCGAACGTGAAAAACTCCAGTCGTCCAGATAATCTTTCAAGAAAAATATTGAAGTTTATCGGCTCTAGCAAGAAACTAGGTCATTGTATATTGTAATGGGATCATGTCTTGCCTTCTATTCATTATCCCTAGTAGCATGCAGACTTAGACTCACTCGCTTAAAAAAATGATCAAAGGTTAAAACAAAGCTAAGCTATGTAAAAGAGACATCATAGAGCGCGCTGCTTCCAGCTGCCCCCACGTATCTCCTGCTTGTAGGTAGTAGCATAGCGTTAACGATATTATAAGGTTGACAAAGCACAAAGTGGTTATGAATCTCTGTCAGAAGACAATTTAAAAGTAGAGTTTGATTAGCTGTGAAAAACAGCAAGACAAGAAATTGTTTCATAGACTGCTGTTTTAATGGCGTATAAAGACGGATAACTTCGAGTGTTTATGATTGAAACAAAGTAAGATTTTTTACATTTCTACTGTTTCTTTTCTTTCAGATAAATACATTTTGATGATATAGTTTTAAAATGTAACACTAACGCAGGTTCTCATACAGGACATCAAGTTGATACAGAACTGAGAAGTTTAATATGAAAAGATATTTTTTACAAAGGGCAAAAGAAGTAGAAAATAAATATCTAAAATGAAATAAAGAAAATCTCTCAAACAAGAATACTTCCTTATTTGATTAGTATTTTAAACAGTATTCAGGAATATTTCACTTACGGACGACGGCCAACATTATATACATGTAGTAGTGGAAAGAAACGGGACAACCCACGGCCATCCACAGTTTGCTGGTAAACTTTACTACTTATGACAGGAGAAGAAGTACATCAGCCGGATTGGAATTCACAACAATCACACTGGTGAGACGCTCCTGGGTCATTGCAAGATATCAGTATAAATCTTGATTGATAAATTGGATACTGTTCAAAGCAAATGCAAGATAATTTTTTTGCAATAAAATTAAGATTTGGTCTTTAAAATGTCCTGGAGTTTCATAGTATTATCTATCAATTCTTTTTTTTTTTTGGACGATGCTTGATCCATTATTATACCTTATCACATAGCCTAGCCCCGCCTCGCCCCCAAATGATCCCTTTCAGTCTCAACAGGCTGAATATTCCCGGCAGCTGCCAATCTATTTCGCTCTTGAAAACCAAAACTTTTGTAACGGTTGCCTATTTCAAGTGAAAATATATTGACGTAATTCGTCAATGTTGAATTCGAAAAGATGTCGGACACCAACGTGATACCGATGAATTTTTTTTGCTGTTTCGCCCATTTCCAACAAAATTATGATCGTTTTGGTTTTGCTGGGGACTTAGGCAGTTTAGCTGGCGTTCCAGGACAGATGCGTGTTTGATGCACTCTAAATAGAAGCTTAATACAGGGTCAGTAACGTTCCTTGGTGAAACCGAAGTTTGTTCTGCTTCGCACATTTTAGACAAAATATGTTTTGGTGTAGATTTGGCCAAGCTAATCTCAGCTCAAGTTGACAAAAAACATTAAAATACTTTCAGAATGCTTGTTTACACATGAAATTGTTTGTGAAAACCCAAACAATGTTGAAACCAGCCCACACATTCCCATATGTACAGGGCACGTAACCATTCCAATTAAGAATATCACCAACTCAACACAACTTCCATTCTAACCCCATCGTGTACACGTGCCTTATGATCTTGTAATTGCTATGGGCCATAACCAGATTTGTTTAAAACCTACATTTTCTGGGGGTTTTTTTCCTGTTTTTGGAAAAGGTAAATAGTGGGTCAATATTTTTATATGCACACTTGGTTGTTTTGCACATTCGGCAGTGTGGTTTATGATTATTCACCGCATCGAGATACTACTGACCTCGCCCGGATTACAGTGCTTCACCACGTGGCAGGCTTTCTGGTCGGCTATGTTGCTACAGGAAAAGCAGGAAATTTGTCTTGGACCTGTAGATTGAAAAACACACTATGATTAGGCTCGGTTATGGTCAACTGTAAATGGCCACTTGGTAACTTTTCGCACTAATCAGTGAGAATTCGAATGTTACAACTCGTTAAAACGGGTTTCCTTTGAGATTCGGCAAGGGATGAATGACAGGTTCATTTTTTTCTTTATTTTTTCTGAATGTTTTGATCCTAATATCATGTACGTCTTTGTCGCTTGTGGCCAAATATCACATCTTCTGTAGCCTGGAATAGGGCAGACTATCATTTGTTATGCCTTTTTGAGTAACCCAGCGTTAATCCAGCGTCGGGCACCATCTTGATTTTCCTGTTACACTGAACACAGTCGCTTGCGTTGAATTTCCATATTTTGCTTTCGAGCTTAACTCTATGTTGGTTTATGGCAGGCTCATACGCCCTTGCATTTGTTGCTAGTAGACTATTTTTGAAAGGCAGGTGCTCTTGCCATGGAACCCTTATAAACTTTTTCATATTTGAACAGACTTTGAACATCAACGTTTGAGACGATTTTCATGGCAGGGACTCGTAGTGTAACTAATGTTACATCTCAGGAACGCGCAAAAAAGACATCGATAACACGTACGCAGACAATAGTCAGCGGCAATAAATAATACAGGTTATACTGAGATACCTTAGTAATACTGCTGTATATCTGGTTATGATCTAATATTTACAGTTATTTGTTCGTTGTAACACATCGGTCAGTTTCATATTATCAAGATGACCTGTGTTCTACACATGTGCCTGTCTTATATGCACGTGGTGGTGCCTCATTATTTTGTCGATGGTGTGGCGTCTACATTGTTGGTAACAACAGAAAAAGTGAAGTTGTAAATCGGCGTTCTTCAGGTTATCTCCCGTTCAGTGCTGTGTATAATGAGACCTTTCCAGTTATCCACTATGAGGCCTTTGATGAGACCTTTCCAGTTATCCATCACATCTCTGTTGAAGGCGGACTGGATTCCTTTCCCAAGGTCAGCGATATATTAAAGTAAGTGAGACACATGTACTTTTGAAAATGTACTTTTTTTCTAGCACGATACAAAAATATGCATCTTTTGATGTAAAATTTGTGGACCATATACTGAATTGGCTGCAATGGTTATTACACACGTGTGTCTTTCCCACAACATTTGATATATATAGATATATATTTGATATATACAACATTTTATATATATATATATATATATATATATATATATATATATATATATATATATATATATATATATGTATATATATATAACATTAGCAGTTACGAGAAAGCTAAATAGATCTAAGGCCGAACAGTTTACATATACCTGTTGTTGCTGAACAGATGTGGGTGTTACAGGCATCGCCTGTACAGCATTGCTCACACACTGTTATTGTCGGTTCAAAGCCTCTTCTTTTTCCGGAGACAGTCCCCAGCAGCCTGCATTCCTGTCAACAAACAAAAGTAAAGACAAAACTAAAGAAACGTAAATTCGGTGACAAACAGCACGTGGTCAACGAAAACATAAAAAAAAAACACAAGCAAACCCAAAACTGCAAACTGGCAGTCTCTTTGAGAAAGGGAGCGGCAACGTGGAGATGATAACAAATACCAGCAATGAAAAAAGCTCAAATAGGTAAACTATGTCTCAAAAGACATATGGTCATCGAAAATACAGACAACATGCACACAGGTATCACAAATTGTAAATATCTGAACTCTCACGAAAGACAAATCTTCAAGGTAAGGCGAAGGGAAGCCGCCTCATTGCAGAAAATCTTTTAAAATACATGGTTTCATTTCTAGTAGTATCTCGGAGAAATTTACAAACATATAAAAAAATAAAATAAAGAACGAGTCATTTTTCACCAGGGCTTGCTGTTGTCATTCCCAGAGTTTATTTTTCAGGTGTTCACTTCTGCACAAAACTTGTGTACATGTTTTAATAACGTAAATATAGCGAGGGTTTGATCAGTATGGCTGTGCTACAGCAATATTTCCGTCAAGTGAAAAAGTGGCGTGTGTACTCAAAATGACAAGAACTGGTGCTTTCCAAAGTAAAGGTAAAAAAACGGTCACTGCAATCTCACCTGTTGTGTCTTACAGCCAAAATTATACCACGTGGCCCCACTGGAACTGACCAGGCGTTGCGAGTAGCATTCCTGTCAAGCAGAGAGAACGCCAGTTAAAGAAACGGAAAAGAAAATAATAACGATAAAGGTCTGATGCTAATTCAATACATGTCTGTTTTAACCCAAACTAAATTTTAATAATAAGTGGATAGGCCGTCTACATGTACTAGATTATGTTTGGTTACCTAGTTACTCAGGCTACTTGGGTAGGTTCGGGTGTTTTACAAAACCAGCTAATAGTCAAACATCTATATGTCAAACGACCTTCGGATTTTATTGGATGTGGGTTGATACTATATGGTAAAACGTGCTACGCTATATTGCAAAAGACTACAGCACAAAACACAAAATCAGTGCAGCAACTGTCGTTACTCCTATGGATATATAATTTCCACTCTCTGTCTTTACACGTGTATATATATATATATACCTCGTGTGCCCAGCATTGTGTCGTCTGTTGACAGTCTGTCGGATTCGTCACCCTTTGACAATTGAGACATTTCGGACCGTGGGCATCATCCGAGGCAACGCCTGTCAAGATGCAAGGAAACAATAATATGACAATAATTTTGATGATAGTGTTTAATTCCCGGTATATATTTCCAAGAAAAAAACTTCATACTTACATTATGATATTTTCGTTTAAAAAGAGCAAAACTAAGGCTCCCGTTAGAGAGGGGTCAAGAATTCACCTTTTTTGCCACTGTTTGGTATACAATTGTTTTCCGTCTTGTTTTCCCATGAATCTGCTTTTGTAATTGCATGTAATCAACTTTAATTAGAGATTTTAAAACGTTTAAGTATGAAAAAGGCATTTGGATACATACAGGGGTTTTAAATCACTTGTTAACAGTCCCATGGGGGAGCAATAGTATGTAAGCCTTAACTTCTTTTCTCATATAACTTCTCACAACGTTGATATGTTTGCAAGACTTGAATTGTTACGGATGTTAAGAAGGTAAAGCCCAAAGTCAAAATTTGCTTACAGACTACTTACACTTTAATGACCATAACAAAGTGATGAGACCTGAAACAAAGATATTCAATATATACAAACTTACATATACTATGCCAAGTTAATAAATAAATTATAACCTCTGTTAAGACAATAAGGCGTTTAATGTCTTATTGCCCCGCGTAATGTACACCTGAGTCAAAGCGGGATTAGTTGTTTGACTGGTTCATGACGTCATTTTGAGGAAATGTTCACTTACATAGAAAATAATGTTTATGGGAGGATGTCCACGGATTCTACTGTAATCTCATTGAAACCAGTTTCTTAGTTCAGGCAGCGCTACGACTTCGTAATATTACACTGGACCATTATTTATCTTGCTCTGGGGAATTCTGGGAGGCCTTCACGAACGCGTAATGTTTAACCAATGAGCGCGCCAGTATTATAACCGTTCGATCAGTGCGTGAATTGTGTCATTCTTTTCAACTCTAAATCCCAGCAAAAATGCTCTTGTAATTTCACGTATACACTGACATTTAGCACGACTAACACCAACTGGCCGCGTCGCCAAGTTTATGCTAAGATCGGAAATCTTTGGACTGTCAAAGCCATCACTGGCCATGTCCGGCGTTATTGCCTCAAATCGAGATATCCAAGGTATCGAAGAGGCCTAAAAACAGTCGAAATTCGCCGGCGTTATCAAGCAATCTACATGTACTGTCTCATCACTTTGCCAACCAATCGTTCATGCCACATGCAAGAACAAAAATTCTCAACAGTTTGGATCCGAATTACTTTTCGTGAGAAGTGTACCCTATTGTTGGGAAATCCCAACGGCACTGTCTCGTTTAAAGGAAGTAAAGGACAGGGAAAGGGAGTTTGCTATTTTTTCAGACAGAGCAGAGTGGTGGTTGAATGGGGGATGGAAGGTATGGTGGTTTGGGGTAAGGATATGCTTTTAGGGTTGAGATTTATTTATATGTTTATTTATTTGATTGGTGTTTTACCCCGTACTCAAGAATATTTCACTCACACGACGCCGTTCAGCACTATGGTGGGATGACACCGAGCAGAGCTCAGGGGAGTGAGTAAATTTGAGCCTTGAGGTGAGTAAGTTTGTGTCTTGAGGTGAATAACTTTGAGTCTTGAGGTGAGTAAGTTTGAGTCTTGAGGAGAGAAACTTTGTGTCTTGAGGTGAGTAAGTTTGTGTGTTGAGGTGAGTAAGTTTGTGTGTTGAGGTGAGTAACTTTGTGTGTTGAGGTGAGTAAGTTTGTGTCTTGAGGTGAATAACTTTGAGTCTTGAGGTGAGTAAGTTTGAGTCTTGAGGTGAGTAACTTTGTGTCTTGAGGTGAGTAAGTGTGTGCCTTGAGGTGAGTAAGTTTGTGTGTTGAGGTAAGTACGAGAGTGCGTGTTGAGATACAAGAGCCACTCAGCGGAGACATTTGGAAGTTGAAACCTATGTGTCGAAGCCGACATTCGTTTACCAAGCCGTCAACCAAAATGGGCGTTCCGGGCCAATAATCGCAAGATCAGTCTCCAGTAACGACAAAAAACACAAACCAACAAAGAACTAAGAAAATATATCAACAAAAAAGCTATCAGAGATTCAAGCAATGAGAAGCGGTGAACAATTTTCAGTGATGACGAAAAGACGTAATGAATGTTGAAGGCGGATGAATAAAATCAGTATCCAAATGGTGTACCACTTTAGTGTATACAGTGTCGATAATCAACTATGTATCTCAGTTGCGTTTTGATTACAGCTGTTCATATATCTAATGTGGCCAGGAACACGATGAACATACGGCCCTAACTCCGAGTCAAGCAGGATTAGACACAATTATAAAGTCCCGGAGGCTCTGAACCCTTATTTATTTTCAAACTAGACATGGGCACTCGTTGTAAAATTTACGAATCCTAGAGTGAAGGATTTTGTTTGAAGAAAAGAACCTTCACCCTGCGAACATATTTACATACACATCGGTTTTCCAGTGTAAATTTATTGGGTAATGAAAAATATTTTTAGAAAAAAACCTAATCCAACCGAATCCATTCCTCAAATCATGATACTGGCTTCCTGTCCGGCTGTACGCGGGAAGGTCTGCCAGCAACCTGGCCGTGGGTTCCCCCGGGCTCTGCCCGGTTTAATCCCACCATAATGCTGGCCACCGTCATATAAGTGAAGTATTCTTGACTACGGAGTAAACACCAATCAAATAAGTAAATAAATAAATCAAACCATGATATGGTCACCGACAAAAAATCATATGCCATCTCCTTAATGGAAAACTAGACATTATCAAAGTTTAATCTTTTACATGTGCAAGTCTATAGGTTAGATTCGCCAGGAATATTTTTGAGGTGGGTAAAGAAGTGAAAATGAAAAATTTTCATGTTCTAAGCAGTGATCACTTTTTAGCCCTTGTGGAAAATTCTTAAAACTAACATAGGTGAATTCTCATGCCGAGAAAATAGTAAGATCTGTCACTGCAGAGAATGTAACAGTAATGACATAATCTCTGATAAATGAAAAGGTATACCGCTACTTACCCAAGCATAACAGCAATTGACCACTGTGACGTGTTTCTGTCATAATGCGGATACGTAAAGTATTGCAACGTATTCGCACTTACAGGTGTTTTATAATCATCGTAATCTATTGTCCCGAGAGAACTTATATTCCGTGGGAAAAGTTTCTGCGGGAAATCGTGTCCATTATGAGAACTTTGTAATCGTTCATCACTGATAAGAAAAAATATTTTTTGAGGTTATCATGGGTGCTTTGTACCGCAACACTTGCTATTTGCGTCGACTCCTGCGTAGAAAAAAGATAAATGAGGATTCCAAATATATTTCATTCTGTGAATTACTGAGGGAATTTTCACCTGTTTTTGTACGAAAAGTTTTACTGGTAAACAACAAGGCTATCAGTTATCTTTCCACACCTTATTCTGGCAACAGTCTAGACGGCCTCAAAATAAGCCGTCCTGCCTCTTATCATTTGTCCTATATAGCAAAGAATACTAAAACAAGAAAATGAAATGATAAGATTATTTAAGCGTTTACCATACTTCTACAAAACTTTGCGTCATGGGAAGAAATGATGTCCAGGGGCAGGCGACGTTATCAAGCCACATGGTAGTTCTCAGGTACCTTTGTACTTGTGCCTGGAAACTATAACTGATATAACAAGGTTCGTGGACTGATGTAAGGAGTGACTAAATCGTCACGACATAATACAACCATCTGTAATCAGCGACACCGTATTCTCGGTTCCTTGTGGTCGCTGGGGCTCTAGACTGTGGTCATCGCATGTCGCTATGTATTAAATTGCAGAGTGGGTCTTAGTTACGCCTATGTAGGCAAAGTGTAGGGTAACAAGTCCGTTCATCTTCCTAAAAAATCAGAAGATAAAATCGTTTGGTACTTTCGTTGACCTAAGCAAAGTATTTCTCAGTGTTTTAAGGGACAGGATTAAACGCTGTAGACAAAGCACCAGCATGTACGACGTAATTAATCCCTGCGTTAAAATAAATGACAGCCTTTCGGAATTGTCTTGGAACGAAATCGGAGTTATACATTGAGAAACAATCGGCTTTATAGTAGAGCATAACGTAATATATCTATGAAAATCTCTACAAAGGTGTCCAGGTAGAAAATGGAGATAACATTATTATTAGATTATTACCTCCAATCTTGACTCCATGTAGGCGGGGTACCAGCAATGACAATGATAGTTGAGGAACTGGAGAGATTTCAAGAATAAAGATTAATAAAAATACAAAGGTCTAAATTAATATTAAACGAACCGATAAGACTTTCAACGCTCTGACTTATTTATTTATTTTTTGACCGCTGTTTTACGCCGCACTTAAGAATATTTCACCTATACGACGGCGGTTATCATTATTACGGGAGGAAACCGGGCAAGTCCCGAGGAAAACCTACGACCACCCGCAGGCTGTTGGCACAGGTTGTTGTACATACGGACAGTGTACTCTTATACCAAATGTCCTAAATGTTAAGAAACAACCTGTATTGTTTTGACATGAGTAATATATGGGACGTGTAGACATCTCCCAGTAGAAGGTCATTGTCTCCATACGCCAAATAAAGACTGCATGACGATTACCATGACCATCAGAGAAAAGACTATCAGACAGTCAGAAATGTGTCGATTTTACAAGAAAACATTGAAATGGGGGAACATTTTTGGGGTTCTCCCAAATACACTTACCCATTCTTCGCTACGGTCTAAATTATTCAATGATATTTCTCGTACATGATAAAGGACAATGAAGCAAAACTCATCCGGCTGAAATATTATCCATTTGGTATTTCACTTAAAAGACGGCTGAGAGCATTGTGGTGGGATGAAACCAGGCTGAGCCCGAGGGAAATGTACAGTTTAACGATTATGCGAAAGGCGTATAAGCTCTGAGCAGCACTGTATTTTTCATAGCTGTATTTTCGAACGCCTGAGATAAAGCAAGATGCCAGGGCAATTTATTAGACATTTCGAGAAAGACGGTTTGCAAACACTGTTTTCTAATCCAAATATCAGAGCTATGAGATGGCTTTCATTAGATACATTTATTTATTTTATTTATTTATTTATTTTTTTAACCCGGACGGTGTTCGGGGAAACCAGCGACCATCGGCAGGTTGCTGGCAAACCTTCCAACCTACATGTAAATGTAGAAGACTAAATCATAGAGAGTGAAACCAGAGCATCAACGACAGTGTGATAATTGGCAAAGGGTCGGACATCGGTGATATCCGGCCTCTTGTCAGTTTTCCTCAGTTAGGGTTCTATTCTGACTGCTCAAGTAAGTGATTAAGAAGGAACAACTTACAACCCCCTAAAATTGCAGTGATTTTAAATGCAATATACTAGACTTCACCGGTCTAGAATTAGTCAAAATGAGGTGTTGTCATTACAGTGGAAGCCCGCGTGAGGTAGGCATCAGATGAATTCACATTGACCAGAATAATAACAGACCAGTCTGCCACGTTGGGAAGAACTTTGTTGTATTGTAGTGCAGTGTTTCTCTAGAACACATCTTCAGCATTACCATATTCCGGTATGTGTGTTCAAAGAAATCTTCAACAGTTCTTCAATAATCAGTTTTGTCTTATTTCTCTTGATGCTGAATTTGGCCAATTTCTTTTAAAGCAGACCTTTTTGGTATATGTACACTTCTAAGATGCAAACAGATATCTTGTGTTCGTGTTCCTAATAATTTTATTCCTGCAGGTACATTTCTCTTCCACCTGGGGATGTCTGCCAGCAACCTGAGGATGGTGGTGGGTTGCACCGGGGCTCTGTCCGGTTTCCTCCCACCATACTGGCCGCCGTCGTGTAAGTGAAATGTTCTTCGTCGTACTTCACAACTATTCATTCAAAGGACGATGAGGCGTCCGTAGAATGTAAATATTATCCTGTCTTCTTGTGGCAGAAGGAGTCCATTGGAACATCATGCGGAAGACACCAGACATGATTCCCCACGCAGTGACATTATACTGACTGCCGTTTCCTTGCTCTAATCTCTCAGTGCTGAACGCCAAGCGAGGCAGCAGAAAGTAGGCCCACTATTTCTTTTAAAGGCTTTGGCATGACCCAACCGAGGTTTAATCCCGGATCTCAGGATCTCCAGGTGGACTCTCTGCCGACCAGGCCACCTCCTGGAAATATGATACATAGGAAAAGTAAATTAACCCCTGGCAGTGTATAATTAACCTTACAATTTCCGAGAGGCGGTTACCATGCATGGTGGTTTTCTGCTTCCAGGATGATATCAAAGCTGTCTAACTTTAAGGAAAGCAAGAAATTCGAAAGTACATCCAGAATACCTTACATTATCTGTGAAATGATATGGTGCGCATCTTGATGAAGCTCATTGTGCGATTGCATCTATAGACACTTTTTGATTATAATGTTAAAGGCTTTCAAGGTATTCCAGAATTCGTAATTCATATGCAAGTCTATGTACGATAATGAGTTCGCCTCTCTTGTTGGTAAATACGGACGGAGTGTTCAGAATCACTGTTAATCTGCTTTGTGATTGTGTCTAATTCCGCTTAACCCGACGCTAGGGAGCGTATGTTCATCGTTGACTGTGATCGTCTCTCTGGATATATGAACAGTTGCGATCATAACGCAACTGGGATACATAGTTGATTATCGATACCATGTACACTGAAATGTTGCACGATTTGGAAACTGATTTTATTCATCCACATAGAACACTCTTTACGTCTTTGCGTCGTCATCACGGAAAACTATTGACTGCTTCTCTGTGCATGAGTCCTTCCTATATTTTATATTTCATACTTTTTCTTATTTCTTTGGGGGTTTGTCTTTTGTCGTTTTTTACAAAACTGGTCTTGTAATTATTGACCCGGAAAATACATTTTGGTTGACATCTGTTACACGAACGTCGGTTGCAACGCCTAGATTTCAAAAATGATTTTGTGATAACGTTTAAAAGTAGGTCCTTGCTGGATTGTTTTATCTGGTTTTTTTTGAGAATAAGCCGCAGACGACGAGCGTCTGGCATTCGCAGACGACCACATATCCCGTACAAGTCTGATGCGCATATCTGTACCACTCATGTGAGTGGTTCGTCAGTAACTTGTCAATGGTCAGTTTTTTACCTCGGACAATCTGGTGAATAAAATGGACTGTAGTGGTGTACGTGAAAAATCTTGAGGTAAGGCGTTGAGCAACAAGAAATTAAAAAGTATATAAATAAATGCTTTAAAAAAAATAAGTGCTTAGCATCACCTTTCATTTTTTCTATTTTATTAAAAAATTATATTTTAAAATCAACGTTTGTACAATTCATAAACTAAACGATGCCTACTTTATTAAACTATAAGCAAATGCTGAAATGACTTCTGAAAGCATGCTCTGTAGTACGCAAGGCGTAACATAAAGACCTATCGGCCTAAATTACTGACCCATCATCAAGTGTCTAAAACACCCTTGGGTTTTCACAAAACTGTACAGTTATACTTTGGGATCTACTCTCTTGTGCACAGCGCATAAGGCAAGACGCTTTATTAGTTTGTCGATCTAAAAGCAAGTGCTAAGCACAAAATGACACTGAGGAAACGAATTGTGGTTTTCATACAACCCTAATGCTGCCTAAGTAATTTATTTAATTTGACAAACGACAACAGCATCGTCGGAATGTTGACAGCTATGGATTCCACAAGGACCATGTTTGCAGGAATTCAGATCCTGTTCATATCCTGTACAGATGACGTCATCCAGCAATATTGGGCCCTCACTCGGGGCTTCCCCGAAATAAGCCTGCTTTTTTTTCAATTGCTTCCCATCTAAAAATGCTATTTTAGCTAAGACTAATGAAAAATGGGTTTCTGGAAAGAAAATACGATTCTGCAGGAATTTTATTTGCAATCATGGCAGGGGACCGATAGTATGTTCTGTTGTTAAACTCTGAACATCGTTATTATCGGTATTCGACTTAAAACCCACAACCATCCGCACCTTGATGGCAGACCTTCCCACGTACGGCCAGAGAGTGAGTGAGTGCGTAGTTGGGCTTTCACGTCGTACTTAGCAATGTTTCATTCATATGATGACGAGGAGTAAATCTGATGTGATATAGTATGGCCGGGTCATTCCATGCCACCAAAGTGCTGCCGCCACCGGAACATCATGCCAAAGATACCAGACATGACATCCCACTTAGCCATCATTATACTGACACAGTTGTCCTTGCTCTGACCTCCTAATGCTGAGGGCCAAGGAAGGCAGCAAAAATTATCATTTTTAAAGTCTTTGGTCATTTTTAAAGCCCTCCCCCCCCCTCCCCGGGGTCGAGAATGGATCCTTGACCTCGAGGAGGACGCTCTAATCATTAGACCACCGAATCGGTCCTTACAGCAGGAGAGGAAGCTAGCATGAGCTGGGCTTGAACTCACATCGACCGAACCACACACCTTTAGAGAGTCATTGACGAACTTTTCTATACATGTGATCTCGAAATGCGACGTAAGATTTGGATACTATGGATACCTGTTTAACAGATATTTACCTGGTTAACTGAACTTCCAAGACAGTTTTTCGTTTTAGATAAGAAAAACGTCTTATGGGAGTCACAATTTTAAGGGAATAAATTGGTTTAGCGTTAAGACAAAAACTGACTGAAATCTTAGCCAGCTTCGAACACGAAGCGTGACATGTACCAGTTTACCACGATCACAACTGATTAGAACTGATGAAGCGTGATATGTACCAGTTTGTCACGATCACATTTGATTACGACTGATGAAGCGTGACATATGCATACTTTAATGTGAGGCCCACATCTGATTGTGCAAGGTGAAGCGCCACCTAAGTGCGCGAGCCAAGACAATATCTGATGACGAATGTATTTCTTGGCAAATGACAAAGCTTGGGATGTGTCTGCTTACTGAACCACTATCTGATGACAAATGAATCTGATGACGAATGATAAAGGGTAAACTCTGGAGTGTTCGTGGATGGGGTAGCTACCGCGCCAGTGCAGACTGATGATCCAAGAGTCTCTCACGAATACGATCGCTGTAAGTTCAAGTCTAGCCCATACTAGCTTCCTCTACGATGTTATGTATATGTACATGCATGTATGTCTGCGTTTGACGTCTTATTACCAATTTTTCAGTCAATTTACGACGAGGGATCCTTAGAATGTATATATTTCTGAATCCTCTTCTGGCAGGGCGAGTGCAAGCCAAGATTTGCTGATAAATAATGACGTGGGACAAGTGCTTGCTCACCAAAGCCATACTTGATGATAAGTAATGATATATGACAAGTGGTTGCTCACCAAGAACACATCTGATGACGACAGCTTCTCTGTGCTGACAATGATTCTGACCCAATTAAATGTGCTGGCCAGCGAACAAGGAAGTCTCATTCCCCTCACACTTCACCTCGTCCAGCCAGATGGCGCATGTCCCGGGGAGGCGCATGGCACTGAGGATAAACACCTGTTCACTGAACAAATAGACAAAATTACAATGGACAAATGACAAGCTGTACCAAAAGTGACGGACTGGTTTGGGAATCATGCCTTTGCATAAAATATATACAATAACCAAATAAAGGCATGAAATAAATAATAAGATAACAAATGTGATGGACTTAATTTAAAAAAAAATAATTATATACATTTACTTCAGGCATCCTGATTGTGAGAAAAAGCAATAAGAAAATAACATTATACTGGTTACAGGTGTTTCGATTTATTACGTTGTTAATCTATGGTCTTTGACCACAAATACGCAAATGTGAAATAAGTTGATATAAAATTTCATTGTGATTTGAAAGAAATCGCTCTTTATCTTTAGAAAATTTGTTTAATGTGTACAAGTGTCAAACAAACCATGCCACTGGTTTGGGATGGTTTTTCTTTGTTCGAGCCCCACTGACACGCTTTTTTGCTAACATGCTATTTGTTGTTATAAGTGGACTGACGATAACTTGTGCCCAACTTGTACATGTATTTGTATTTTTGTAGATATACAGCAATTGTGAGTATATTTTCGGATGAAATGTTTTGTAACTGTCAGTGTGCTGTAAGATTACAATAGTAACATACAACTTCTCGCTCACAGCACTCGTTTTACATTCGTTCTCCTGATTTGCGATCGTAAACAGTGCGAGCATACTTACATCCTTTAGCATTTTCGGTCAAGAGCTGTTTGTTTCACGGGGTGAGACATCAAGACACTCGGCCAGACCATCATGGCTTAATGAGAGAATGTGACTGGCTACACTAAAACGTTCCAAATCGCTTAGAAACACATGGTTTGCTGCAGCCGTGACGCTGCAGTGTATATGTACTACCTGTGCTCTCTGAGCACAAATACACCTAGAAGTGTGACGTAATCCAAGAAAGAACAAAGGAGCACACAGCATTGGACCCCTTTGTTAGAGGAGAACTAAATTTCATTTTTGAAATACCACATGTATCTGTCTGTCTATTAATTGTTGTTGAATAACATGCTGAAGAAATGTTCCCCTACATGACGGCATATCAGTTTTATGGTTGGAGGAGTTTGGAACACGTGACGTAAATAACAAACGTTTGGCAAAACAATGATGTATATGTATGTATCGAGGCGTCGAAACCGCCATATTAGCGGAAGATGAACGAGGAGGGTTACACCTCCACACGAGCGTCTTCAACGCCCATTGTCTCACCAAGGCCTCACAAACGATGAGTGAGAGGGTGTTTGTAAATTCCCCGTCACTTGGTGTGTCGTTGTAATATCAGAGGTCTTTTTTGAATGGTGATAAAAATAAATTAACACAGTACTCAGTGAGGCCAAGGTGACGACAGGCGACTCTAGCGGCATCACGGGTAAATAAGTCGTTGCAGACGGTGCCCCAGTCTCTTCCCAAGCTGACTTCAAGTCTAACAGCCACGGGAGAGTCGAACCCAACCAGGCGAATCCCTACGGAATCTGATATTTAATAGAGAGAAATAAGAATATTCCAGTATTAAATACACTTGTACATGACTCCAGCCCGACCTGGACTGACAACTGCTCTCTTGTAATCTTGGAGTATTCCTTACCAGTTTTACCACAAATCGTCATGGAAAATACAGAAATGAACGACAGAATAAACGACAGGTAGTGCCCGAGTTACTTTAGGTTTACAGAGCTGTCTACTTTTTTAGGTTTGTTCTACATCATTTTTTAATTACCCAAGCTAAATACATGTATGGTGTGTCACCATATACATCACAGTGCCACATCAAGTTCACTGGTAGAGTAATAAAGATGTGAGCAGTCCGGCCTACCGGAAGAACGGTGAACAGGCGAAGAACGATGACTCGAAACCATAACAACGCACTTCGTCCAACCAAATTGGCCCTGAACCGGGCAGTCTTTTTTGGAGGATCAGGGATGTCTCGCTAAAGCATAAATTCATTAATTGATTGATTCACGGATTGGTTGCTTGTTTGGTGTTTAATGTAGTACTAAAGAATATTTTATTTATATGACTGGGTGCGGGTTTATCGGCAGAAGAAACCGGAATGCCCAAATTAAAGCCTCGGCCCTCAAACATATCCTCAATAAAACTCCTGATTAAAGGCGGCAGCCGAAACAGCGAGAATTGGATTCCAACACGCGGATATGTTATCCAAAAAACCTCAGAATCAGGACTTGAACAACCCGATCCTACTACTAAAGGATAGACAAATCCTGTATTTCATTGCTTTTGCAAATTTCATTAGGGTTTGAACTGGAACAGCTATTGTATCTGTCGGGGTTATTATTATGCATATATGCTTAGGATTTTACGTCGTACTTAGCAATTTTTCAGTTATATGGCGAAGTGGAATCCTTCATTTTTTGTATATACTGTCTCTTTGAAACACTGGATTTATACCGGATCACCCGACCTGGAAGCAGAGGCGCTAACCACTAGACTACAGAGGAGGTCAGATTATTAAGCGATTAAAGCTTCTTTTTCTTGCCGGACGTGGGGAGGCCTGCCAGCAATCTGCGGACGGCCGTGCGGTTTTCCCGGACTGTTGCGCAGTTTCTTTCCACCATAATGCTGACCATCGTCGTAGAAGTAAGACATTCTTGTGCATGGCGCAAACACCAATGAATTAAACAAATAAATAAATAAATTATTACATTTTTCCTCAACATCCGAGAATTAAGCATCGTTTCAAACATTGAAATTTCACTCAGAAAATCCAATTCGGCAAGAATTTCTGGCTCGCCATGAAGATTGATACGTCAGCGTATTCAATATCTGACTTTCCAGCTACTACTTTTAAACAGAAAAGAGACAATCCTTTCTGTTGAGCTGTAGCCCATTTTCCTTATTTATTTATTTATGTGATGTGAAAATCGTCAAGGATATTTCAGTTCGGGAATCACCATTATGGTGGGAGGAACCCCACGGCCATTTGCAAATGGCTGACAGACATTTCGTTTCCTTACCATCCAGTAGTCGAAAGGTCCAAACTGATCAAACATAGACAAGGTAAATGGTTTAGTGTTCATTGTCTGTGGTAAATTATAGTGCAGACTCTTTTCAGTTGTGCGAAAACAAGTGAGAAGCATTTTTGACTGTTGCTAAATTTAATCGTGGCGCTTGCCGCTGACAGGTAATTACCACTGGGCAGGCAAGGGTCACAGGACCCGCCAATCTCACTATTATTATGACACCACTAACCTGCGATTATTTATTTACTACCCGCCATGTCTTCACTGTTTTTAAAAAATGTTTTCAGGATAAAATGTCGTTTAAAATTTCTGTTGTGAAAATCGGACAGGGCTGATTGGGAATGGTGTGCGTTTGGTTCACGCCTAATTGCGTACAGAGGTCAAGCGTTGTTTACATGCCTGTCACAAAATATAATTTGCATGACCGTAATGACCATAAAAGATAAAGGCCAGGGTCATCAAACTTGAATAGGGGATTATTCCAGTGCCTAAATAGTATACATAGGGTATAACTTCAGTAGCCTTGTTTAAAATCTTAATTGCCTTTATAAGTTAATGGATTCACTGGTCAAAAGATCTTGGAAATTAGTTCAAGGTGGTGAGATAAATGTATCCAGTTTATATATATGTATTTATTTACCAGCTTATGATCAGGGGATTTCATGTAATACAATAATTTATGCAATTATTTCATGACATATTGCATAGCACACCGGTACCGAGAAAAACAAACAAGCACAACGTGATGATTTATGTGATGATGAGAATAATGCTTTACTTCAGACAACAAGGCCCACATAAAAAGTAGTTTGTACAAAAAAGTAACATAAAGGTGTAAATCATACTAGCACATGACTTCTAAACTACAGCCGTGTAGAAAGGTACTATTGAGCAAACAGAGTATTGTGCCATTTGGCCATAAGTATTACGTGCGTCTGACGTCTGAATCCAGCAGCTTCCTCAATACACTATTTGAACTCAGTTCTAGTCGATTTCTTAGTCCATCCACAGATTTACGAATAACATCATTAAATGAAGCTATGCCATTGATTGCAAACATAGCAGAAGCGCTGAAACCATATCGCTAGTGTAACAACCAGCGGAAGATGTTATTACACAATGCCCGTTTATAGTTAAATGCAATCTTAGAAAATAACTGGAACAATTTGCCCCGGGTAGTGATTTCTTCACTACAGCAGAAAATTTAGAAATTTAGAAATACGCGTACACACAATCTGCCTTTCTGTGCCACAATGTCAGGATTTTCAGACACATCACTAGTAAATATTTATTTATTTATTTGGTATTTTGCGCCACACGCAAGAATATTTGACTTTAACGACGGCGGCTAAGCCATGGGGAGACTGACAACACTCCGCAGGTTGCTAGCAGGCCTTCCCATGTACGGTCAAAGATTAGGTCAGCAGGAGCTGGGCTTGAACTCAGAGCGACCGCATTGGTGGGAAGCTTCTGGGTCACTGCACTGGCGCGCTGACCGACTGAGCCAAGGAGGCTGCCTAGTAGTAAATGTGTGATATAAGTCTACATATGACTGGATGTAGAGTGATACCACATTGTTACACATGACACTTGGAGTCATACCCCAGGGATGCAATCATGCAAACCGACTTGTTATCGTTATAAAAGAGATCATGGATGACAGAGAACTCTGAACAACACTGTAAGAGTGTTTACAATGATCTGGCTGACGGACACATGAGGCACAGAAAATTGGCGTACAATAAATGATTAGCAAAGATACCAGCAGATATTACATATAAACTCCTGATTCTGATAACTTAACATTAAGATCATGTACATATTAAGAAAACAGAGCTGGGGATAACATCCCACCCTGCCACCAGTGGTACACCATTAGTAACATTAAAAAAAAAACGATAAAATGGTCCTCCGTTGGACTGCAAATTACTGTACATTACAACCAAACAAAAGAAGCCCTTTATAACGAACAGGTACTTTGTTATACCATCTGCAATGGTTAAATGGGGAGTCTCCAGATTGAACTCTTCCATAGCTAAAGGTAAGAAAAGCCTTACTGTACCATATGACCCGTCAAAAATGTTAGGCAACTATTTCTGATTACATTTACTACAAAAGGGCGTCTAAAAATAGTTTCAAAACATGTTACTTAGACTAGATGTACGATAGGGAAAATTGAAGAGCTGGATTTTTTTTTTTAATTTAAGAATCCAACGATTGAAAGAGAGATCGTTTGCACCTCCCTAACACGGCAAAAGACAGGTGATCGGATACATCAATTTAAAAAATTACCTGACATTTTTGACAAGTCACCTGACACAGTTGAACCCTTTAACCTTCCTATCTCATCAAATGATTTCCTGGCGTCTAGAAAACATATAGATACAGGGCTACCGTTAGATCGATAATAATTGGCGACTTCTTTGAGGAGGTAAATGCACTGGTCAGTGGGATATTTTGGTTTGAAGAAAATCCCAACTGTACGAGTACAATTCACACTGTTCAATAATAAACAATTCGATAACTTTACAAATTACACATGCTACGGCAATAGCGCGGAAGTTGTAATAGCACACCTGAAAGGTAATTGTTTCAATGACCTATAGAAAACTCTATCGAACTCTTCCTTCCCGTATAAGATGCTAAACATTAGTACTTTTACATGCAGAAGAGATTGTGTCAAAATTTTACAGCGTATCTAAATATGATGATTTCTACACTGTTCTGCCGTGAAATTAAAGGTAGATAACCGTTATCTTGTATTTAGGTAAAAATCCGATGAAAGTACATCGGACGTAATTCGTTAAATGTGTACCAGCTTACGGAGGGAAATGTTGTTCAAAGCCGGATAGATTGAAACGAAGTACAATATCTTAACCGTATATTTAACAGTCGCAGTAACTCAAGTTTACAGTTAATATAATAATTACTGTTCACCCAAGCTGATAGCCGTAAAGTGTACCGCATAATGGTTACAGTGCAGAATAGTACAAAGTTGGTTCGAGTGGATGTGACGTGTGTGAGGCGTTTTGACATTTGCTCTCATACTTCTACAACAACTGGGTCTTCGTGCCGGAGGTGGCTAGCATACAAACGCACCAGAATATCTGAGAAGCCTCTCGCAAATGCGGTCTCTGTGAGTTCAAAGCAGCTTCTACTCATTTCCTCCCCCGAGGCGTGTGGAAAGGCCTGTTAGCAACCTGCGGATGGTCCTGACTGGCTCCTGCCTGGTTTTCTCCTACCTCCTCTCTGCAGCCGTATATGTGAAATATTCATCAGGACGGCAGAAAATACCAACCAAACCAATAAATTTGTCAATGACTAAGCAAGCTGACGGGATTTGTGCGCACATACGTTTCATCGCTCATGGCAACGGACAAGGAAGAAATACGTCATCTTTGTAAGTCCTTTATGAAACGTTCGTGGAAAAATGTGCTATAGGGCTTACGTGGATATAATATCAGCTGATTTTCAGTGGTTTACTCTCTCCCAGCATCATGTAAAACAGTTCACCAGCGAGGATATCAGAAAGCCATTCAGGACTTAGTTATGTTATAGTTATCACAGCGTTTTGAGCAGCTCCTATAGACAACAGGTAACGTCAGACAGTGTGGGTCTTAGAATACAAAAGCATACTAGAGAACAAGTAAAGTTACAGAAGCGACGACAGCGTTACGGCTGAAACGTAACTCTTCATAGATATGCGTTCTCTTGTTACTTTACCCTAGTAATTAGTTTTATTCGGTTTATGTAACTACTTATAAGTAGCAACTTACACGCCCCTTGCATCTTGTCGGAAGCAAATTTAGGTAAGCATAAATGCTTATTTCAATTTTGTAAAGGTCACTGGTCTGGAATTACTTTAAAGGCTTTATTGTCATCACATTTCATAAACATTGCCATGAACACAATGTATAGGGAGCAGGTCTCGGGGTCTCTTAGTCCACCAGCAGAACCCTGCTTTATGCAATTACACGTCTACAATATCAGAGACTACAACGTGGACAGTAAACCTAGAGAAGCGACGAGATCGTGATAGTTGATATATGCTCACAAGTAATTGGCGATAGAACAACAAACCACTGGCCTGTTGACGGAGTTCACAAGGGGGAACGTGCCCCAAACACTTAGATATATGTACAATACCCACCTCGTGCGGACCGCTGTGTTTCTTCACCACGTGGCACTCCTTTGGGTCGTCTGTGTTGACACAGGAAAAGCAGGAAAGTGATTGTGGACGTGTAGAGTTAAAAAATAAAGCAGGACTAGACAGTGGATTAATCCCCAGTTTTCGGCTTTTGCATGTAGCGAACCTACCAGAAGTGATTCGCTGGTACATTGCGATAAAATTTGTCTTCACACTTTATGGTCACAAATTTTTCTTCGGTGTTGAGTGTTATATGAGTTTTATTCGGGAAAGGCTAAATATCTCTACGTCTTTGATGCGGCGTCTCCTTGATACCGTAGCAGCTGCTTGGAAAGGTAACCTGATTTGACTGTCACCTGAGTCCTGTTTTACAAGACTGTTGCAATATTCCGTCAACCAAATGTCCATGCTAACGCACGCTTTATCTATATGCTGTTATGGAAGTTACGACAGCCGCAATTTTCGAGTCCTTTTTAAAACATGTTCACATTTTCTTGCCTGATTTCTAGGCGGTTAAGCAAAGGAATTACCAATACTTATTGTTCACTGAAAGTTTGGTGTGACATAAGTTTTATGTCTTTCGTTTACCCACTTGGAACTCTAACTCACATCCTTCGGGTGGTGTACGAATGTTACACTTGATGAATAGATTACATCATTAAGCTTTACCACTGTCCTTTACGACAAACGCAGGTGAACTAAGGACCTAACTATTAACATATACCTGTTGTTATCGAACAGATGTGGATGTTACAGGCATCACGTGTGCAGCATCTCTCACACAGTGTTATTGTTGGTTCAACACCTCGTCTTCTGTCTGCGGAAGATTCCAGCAGACTACACTCGTGTCAAAAGACAAACAAGAACAATGGCGCGTCTGGAAGTGGATAAACACTGTTAGGAAAGGCACTTTCAGGCTCGTCCCTAAAATCTGCCTGAATGGCTTTATTTATTTGCTTCATTCACCTATGACAAATTAAATGCATTTAGCGATTACAAATCTGAGTTGCGTTACATGGAATTTTTTCCTCACCATTTATGGCTAATGACACGATTCTTCTGAAGTATCTATGGTAACAAATAATGAAACTTTTAAGCGGTTTACATACTTTACGACGGAGAACAAATGTTTTTAAAGCATAAAACGGAAATGTTAGTATGGCCGTGAGGGCTGAAAAGTACCAGTATTGTGCAAAGGTATTTTATGGTGTCATAAATGCCTAAAGTGCATAAGGAACAAGGAACAGGCGTTTCTGTTTTATTTATTTATTTATTTTCTTGTTTGTTTTCTTTTTTTACACTCGAGTAGCTGTGGTTCCGTTCTGTAATATTAGATATCTATGAAGCCCGCTGAAATTTTAAATATTAGCCTGCACTTAATTCTATTTTAAAATCAAAGAAAGTTATTATAATATGTACTGGGCACAAAACTATTCTCAATTATTTTATTTACATGATTATACATGCACAAGGTCAGGGTCAAGGTCAGGAAACAATTCACGCCAAGGACAGATGAGTAATACGCAGATAAATAGATGCCACTGGGTTGGATATCAAGGACTGTGAGAGAGTGTGATGCTCAAGGAGTGAGAAGTGCGAGTTGAACTGCATTCGTCGAGAATTCACAATTCCTTCCGTAGCATGCCACGGCATGCATTATGTATTACATTGTACACAAAGAAATGACAGAAAAGACGAGCGCAGTGGCCATCCTTGCTATTTATGCAGTAAATATGTCATCTTCAGCCTCTAAAATATATATTCCCAAACTTTCGTTTGTGGAAACGTTCCCAAACTGTGGTGGTATGCCATAACACCACACACAACTTGGATTTTTCTCATATAAAAAAATCAACATATCATGACCACTATTTTTTGAGCTGTTGCCCTTGGCAGTGAGGTAATAGCATTTTGTCACCTTGGTAACCTGGGAGAGGGAGTAAATCTGCCTGGGAAACAGTTTTCAGTTGTGCCCAAAGCAGATAAAATTCTGATATATTTTAACTGGGTGTATAGAAATGGCAGTATAGAAATTTATAGTGTATCAACATCCTAGACTGTCTATGTGGCAGTACTATCTAATCGGTGTTCAAGCACTCATCAGTTCGAGATGCGCGTGATCGTTGTACAGAGCCTCGTGGCCTTTGTAGATTATGTTTTTATAGAATTTATGTTTTGTAGAATAGTGATTTAACTCTAACAAACAAAAAATCACCATGTGAGGTATAATAATAGTATATGTAATGATACCCTTAGGTATATAGTGGTCATCCCAGTAAGCGATATACTCTATAGGCTTCATCTATGAAAGTCTGGAATATTTTCTTAACCGTCAACAAGATCAATGCGGAAGCGACAGGAACAGGCAGACGAATACTAGATAATTCGACCTCGTGTCGGAAGTAGTCCCACTGAGCACGCAATGCTAAAAAAAAGGTTTCACGCGTGCATTGTTATTTATTAATTTGATTGGTATTTTACACCGTCCTCAAGAATATTTCACTTATACGACCGCGGTCAGCAATATGGTGAGAGGGAAGCGGAAGAGAGACCGGGTAAACCAACGGCCATCCTCAGGTTGCTGGCACCTCCCCACGTATAGGAGGCCAGCATGAGCTGGACTTGAACTCACTGGGATCGCACTGTGTCAGCGCGCTTACCACCTCGGCCAGGGAGGCCCCTCGTGCATTGTATAGAATGTTAATCTTTTGAATGTATTAAATTTGTTTAAAACGTATACAACCTTTTGCATGGATGTAATTTAAGTCGGTATGCTACAGCAGTGTTTCTGTCACATCGGCCATTGAAATGGAAACGCATGTCATCGAGCTGATTTAAAAAGGAAATTCTGTCGAAATCTCGCTAATTATATAGCTGGCCTATCTCAGTCTCACCTCTTTTATCCTACAGACGTAGTTATACCATGTGACTCCACTTGAATTGGTCAGATGTTTTGTGTAGCATTCCCGTCCAGACGAGCATAGGAACAAGAAAATATAACACTGGCTGACAATATCAGCCTGGACCAACACTAGCTATCCAGCATGTGTGTTTTCCTCAATTGTTCAATAAGCATTTATAAGTCATTCGGTGACCAAATCTTTATAGGGTCAGTTCGTTATATCACACAGCCACAATAAATTCCAATACCTTTTTTGAAGACTTTAGGAACAATAACACTGCATATGGCATACAGGCGAGCTACCGGACTGATCCCTGTCACAAAACAGTAAACTATTGGGGTGTGATATGTGATTTGCCCGCCGTGTAAGAGCCTGTGGGGCGTCTTGAGAAGCATACCCCCACTGGGACCGACTGCCACAAGTCCAAAAAGTCGTGATATTGCGGAACCAATGTTAAAGGGACGTTGAACACCCAGCAAAGGGACAAGAGACCAAATCAGTGATCAAGCAGAACAACAAAAACACATAAATAAGAAAACTACCTGCCTCTATTGACGAATGTGTTTATAAACTTACCAAGCCGGTATTGTTTTTACTTTTTATATATTGCCAAAATTTATTTCCTAAATTTATGTTATTTCCACAAAAGGTCTTTGATACATCAACCCTTGTTTAACTGTTTAACAACAGTAATTATTCGTCACATTTAAACAGTTATTATATAACCAGACCACGATGCATGCGTGTGTAGTGTGTGGAAACCCAGACAGCTATTATACGGCAATATAGAGTTCACAGATCACAAATAGTTTAAGTACATTTATCTATTTCTATCGAAGACAATACAGACTAATAGCAGCTGTATCTAAATCGGTTTTAGTATGTATGTATTACTAATTACCACATGCATACTTTACCGAAACACACTGATAATGCGTAAGACACTTCCTTTATCAAGTTGTTAAGAGAAAGGATAATTCACCTGGTGCGCCCAGCATCCTGTCGTGTGCAGGCAGTCGGAGGGCCTCTCCACTCCTCCACAGCTGAGACATTTTGGACCGTGTATATCATCCGAGGCAAAATCTGTTAGAACATAATGAAGGGGTATTCCGATCATGAGTACACAAAATGATTTCATACATGTGTTGGTGTTCTCTAAATACTGCTGTTTACGAGTCGTACTGAATTCTTGTGGTAAAAATGTACATCCATATAATTTTACGTACATGCAGTGGACATCTGGTGTAATTTGTGTAGTGTATCCATAATGACGTGTGTATCAGTGGTACATAGACATTGTGGCTGTGACAACCATAATGACGTGTGTATCAGTGGTACACAAGGTCTGTACCACTGCTTCATAGACATTGCGGATGTGCAATTTTTTCTGTACCCGGTTTTGTGGAGAGCAGAAACTGAGAATCAGTGATAATGTAAATGCACACTGTCATGTTTAATTTTTATATACTGCCAAAATTTATTTCTTAGATATTCACTCTTTCCCTGACAAAAATAACAAAAAATGTCAATTATAAATACCTACATGATAGCATTGTCAGTAGGGCGTCGAGTCCTACAACAGAGATACGTTCAAATATTATCAGAGCTTAATGAAATAAACTGTGGAGTGTGACACTGTGTCTTTGGGTGAGATTCCAACGATCCTGTCCGGCTTTGAGCGACGGATGTAGAGACAAGTGTATTTTGAAACAGACAGGTTGAGTTTGAAGTAAGACAGGTGGCCTTTTGAGGTAAAACATGTAATATAGGGTTATGTTTCGAGGCAAAAGAGCAGTGTGTTGGAGAGAGGGTGATATTTCCTGGATTTCAGGGTTATGTTCTGAAGAAGATGTGTGGGGATGGAGGGTTGTTGAGGGGTGGAGCTCTGGAAAGTGGTAAAGAGTTTTCAGGTAAGGAAAGTGGTGTTTTCAGGCAGAAGGGTTTTGCTTTGGGCCAGGAATTGTGTTGCTTGATATAAGATGGTGGCGTGTGTAAGTGGTCGGCAATGTCTTGAGGTGCGAAGTTTTGCATTTGGCAGTTGAATGTGTTTTGATTTAAAGTGGAGAGTCTTGTTTTGACGCCGAGATGATCGTATCTTGAGCTAGGAAGGGAGATATTTTGAGAAAGTGAGAGCAGAGTTTTCGCTGGTGTTTTGACGATGAAAAGGGTCCTGCTTCGAGTCACACATGTAGGTCGTCTGGTGTTTTTAGGCATTTGTGGCTATGCTTTGATATGGGCAGTGTTGTGATGTGAGGTGGGTTGTCTGATGCTTTGACGAAAGTAGGGTGGTGTTTTGAGATAGATAAGTTCATGCCTTGACATAGATTACGTGACGAAATGAGATCGATAAGACTTTGTTTTGAAGGTACGTAGGTTGATGCTCTGAGGAATAAAGGGCAATGCTTTGAGGCAGGTAGATCGCTGGTTTATGAGACAGCTGTAGTTAGAAATTGATTTACACTCCTGCCTTTGGACACTCGCATAATTTGTTTTTTTTAGAATTCTCTCGTCCTTTTAATTACTTTCATATACATACTGCACATACATACAATTCTTCAGTTTGACGTTCAACAACAGTCAAAATTGTAATCAAATAAATAAGTAAATGATGGTACGCACACAGACCAGATGACAACCGACCATCACAACGCACATGTGTCATTTTGCGGCATCTTAGACTTTTATAATTTACACTGAGCGCTCTTTCGTTTTACCCAACCCGCTAACAACACTCTCAGAATTAATTTGCGGCCATTTTTCACCTGAAACAGGCGCTGGATTCCCGTCACTTCAAAGAACTACGGTTAACTCTCTTACACCTTTCGAAATAAACATAGCTTCCCCTACTCCCAGATTATATTAACAATGATATAACTGGATTCCAAATCTTTGGTAGGCTGTGAATGTTTAAGGGTCTTTCACCTGACGTAGGCCTACATCTGCTATCTTGTGCCGATAAACTTCAAGATTTTACCTTTTCTTGTCAAAGGCCTGGTGTTAAGAGACTGACTGAAGTCTTCGGGAAAATGGGTTAATGCATTTTTGTGTAGTAATGCAGTATTTACCAAAAGAAAACACAGTCATACACGAAAGTAAATCTATAGCAACTCCTGCAGCAACATCACTTTCTATATGTCATTGATAACAACACAAGTGAACGTATGCGCTGAATTTGAATTTAAAGACACATTAAGCAATATTATTTCGATTTGTTTCCCTCTGTAGAGGGCCATTGGGCCCCTTGAAATCTTCAATTTACATATATCGCAAATATGTTATAAAAGTTATACATTGCAAATGTATCAATCAAATGTATTGAAAGATAGGAAACACGTGGCATACCAACAATTTACGCGATGGAAGCATAAAGGTAGAAGACATCACATTAATCTACACGTTAACATTGTTTTGGCACAATAAAGACTACGTGACCACGGAAGGTTTAAGGGTTACTAGAGTGGAATTTGGTGATATTTTTTTTTAACTTCACATTCTTATTCTCTATTCTCCTATCTATCCTCTCACATAAATATAAAGGCACAACTCGAACAGTAAATACCTTGATGAATGATTGATGCCTAGATTTAGCATTTAGTCATAATTAGCCACATCGGTGTGTTTAATTGGTTTAAGCATATTTTATTTTGCTACGAAACAAAGTTAAGCGTAACGCTTATATTATTGCTCCGTTTGCATACATAAATAACATAGGATGATGGGGAATTAACATATATATGTATTATGGGTGGAAATTTGCTTTAGTGCAAGAATATGTACAGAGAAAGAGAAAGACACATTTGAACAGTGCTAGGGCTCAAACAGGACACTAAGAAGATGTCATTCAAAAGGAATAATGGTACAGCTGAAGTTTTTTTTTATATGAAAGTGCACCAAATGGGACATGTGAGTAATGAGAACAGAAGTACAGTCACCTTATTTACATGTTACATTATATTAACAAGACAACAGTGATAATAATGTATACTGTATGCATTGTTATACGGAGATGAAAAATTATTTATAGTGTACATTAATCTGAGAAACATAGCATTTACAGTTACCAGAAAATAAGGCTGGTGTTCTGCATTTTTTTCGCCAACATTCGCTAGTCTCCGCCCAATTACGTCATTCAAGAATGGCATTTACGAGATGTCAGAGCTTCAAAATTCAGTTCAGTGTTAAAAAAAGCTACAATATTGACAACAAACATATCGAAGTTCTCCACGAAGGAGTTACGGTTCTGGATACGGTTTAAAAAATTCCATGCTTTGACGTTTGGTGTATATGTGACAGAACTTCTCGGTTATTTCAGCCCAAGTCAGCCCTAGTCCTCTTTTTCTCTTGCATTTGTAATTGTCGAGCAGATAACAGAAAACCATAGGCCACTGTTGCATTTTACATAACTGCTAATTTGTTTCAAGTCTGAATGGCTGAAATTCCCTTTTCAACGTATTAAAATTGAAATCTACTGTTTTAATGTTTCGACTGAAAACGTCTGTAATGCAGGTAGCTTGACGATTTTTAAAAATTTATGCTGTTTAGATTAAACCAATTTCACCATTGTTGAAATGTTTTGACTGCGGTGTAAAAGATTTGCTCCCAGCTGGTTTTCTCTGTTTAAATATCTTACACTATAAAATAAAATTATCTGGGTCAAACGACGTTTGTAAAAACAATCCTCTTGCAAACAACTTTTTATATGAAAAAAGTCATTTCATGTGTAAAACAATGCTTTTTCTCCGAAAAATTTATTGGCAAACTTTGTGAGCATTTCCTGTGATAAAACAACCTTTGTATAAGAAGCATGTGGAGAAAGCACAGACAAAATTCATACGAATTTCCATAACAAAAATGAAATGTAATGTAATACTTTAGTTGTTTAACGTGGATTCCGAACAGCCCAATAACCGCTCAGCGGTCTTCTCAAAAACATATAACATGTGTTATAGCATGTAATAACAGGACAAAGCAGAAAGTTAGTTACCAAAACAAACAATACAAATAATACAGACAGACAACAGGCCTAATAGACTATACATACACGTATATAATATATGCAACAACAGAAATATTTACACTGCAAACAAATAAATCATATCATACATGATTAATAAAATGAGACGATAATATAGCACATGATGACTACTTATTGAAATAGTATTTAATATAAGCATTTAATCTGAGAAAAAACTTTAGCTGTTTAAATACTTGCCATTGACTGAAAATATGTTTGAGTCTGCAATAAATTTATGTACGGCTTTAAAAATCATTTTGTTTTCATCAAGTTTTATTTCATCACATGCAAATAATTTTGAACACGAAGGAATTACGCCCGTTTACGCCTGGAGATATGGTTAGTGTAATTTGTTCGATCACATGCTTTCTTTGAGTTGCATATATGGTGCATTCAAAGAAATAATGAGGGATAATTTCAGATAAATTAATACAATTCGGCCACGAGCGAATGTTGCTTAAATTGTGCTTAAAAGGATCGACATCCAGAGCACTAAGTCCCAATCACATTCTGCATTGAATAGCAGAGTAGTGAAATATTCCAATCTTTGACTGTTTTAGGTTAGAAAGAGGAGGAAATCAGTTGAATGCGAAATTTAAAAAGTTGAACATTTCCCTTGTTTGGAAGGTTGCGTGAGTTCGGTGGTATCTGAGAGCTCCTATACGCGTTCATTCAATAAACTATTGTATGACGGTTGCCGCTGTCCCCCAGCACAGAGTATACCCGCACGTCTTTGGATAGCTTCAAGAGAGTTTGACAATGTAAGCCACAGCTGTTGCACAGAGCATTGATTCGATTGACCACCTGGATAGACTTTGGAAGAGAGTGACAAGACATTTTCTAGTGAGAGTTTCTTTTTTTACTCTGTAAAGAGTACTGAGTGCCCTGTTTGATTTCTTTACTAAGGCTCTAACGTGTTCGTTCCATTTACCATTGTGCTGCAGAATAACACTAGGTGTTTGGGGGACCGAACGCTCTTTACATTAAAACCGTCTAAGTACAAATTAGGATGACAAGGGTTACATTTTAAGTTTTTAAGCAAGTATACAGTTTTAAGAGCTTTAAAGTTAACAACAAATTTTGATAAACGATCAATATCTCGATTTAAGTTAGTCTCTGTGCTACTCAAATTATTGATCTCTTCACACAAGCAACCCACAGGAAGTAAATTTTGCATCTGGTTCAGTGCCGTTAATACTTAATTGGATTTTTCTACCAACCACATAGTCATTCAGCCAGGAAAGCAATGGATCTCCAGCACTAAGTTGCTACAACTTAAACAGAAGCCCTTTATGCTAAACTTTATCAAGTGCTTTACTCACATGAAGAAAGACCAAACAGAAGTCATTTCCGTTGCCAAGGCTTTGTTTCACTCACACCAAGAAAGACTAAACACAGGTCATTTCCGTTGCTAAGGCTTTGTTTTACTCACATCAAGAAAGACCAAACACAGGTCATTTCCGTTGTCAAAGCTTTGTTTTACTCACATCAAGAAAGACCAAACACAAGTCATTTCCGTTGTCAAGGCTTTGTTTTACTCACATCAAGAAAGACCAAAGACAGGACATTTCCGTTGTCAAGACATTGTTTTACTCACATCAAGAAAAGCCAAACAGAGATCATTTCCGTTGTCAAGACTTTGATTTACTCACATCAAGAAAGACCAATCACAGGTCGTTTCCGTTGTAAAGACTTCGATACATTTTATGAACTATCAAGAGTCCCCTTGTTTGAATCCAGGATTGTTAGATTTTAGAAGATCGTTTTTGGTACAATATTCACACAGGTGTTTATATCCAACTTTCTCCAATACTTTAGAGAGAGAAGCTTGTGGAGATACCGGTCGATACATGAGATATCATGTATATCCCCTTTCTTAAATACTGGACTAAAATGAGAGAGTTTCCATGTCTGCACCAGTCTGTAGCCATAGATTAAAAGTTCAGTTAGGGATGGTACTATATTAAAGCATGAAGTTACTGATACCATCACAGCCAGACGCTTTTCTTGTACTTAGTATAGAAGTAGATAAGTAATCTCCTTTTCACGGGTTTGTTTGCAATGAAGTCGTGAGTTGGTAACGTATGTACAAGGGGGTAGATCTGGTACTGTTTGCGGTAGAATGGAATGGGAGACGAAGAAACTGTAGAATTCATAAATTTTGTCGGTCTTCTTCGAGACATTTTTACCATTAACATTAAGAGGAGGAATTTGGGGTTAAACACTATCGAAACTGCCTTTTGTGTAACATGTGGACAGTTTTCATTTCCATGAAACGACTCAGGAAGCTAATCCGATGTTGTCAGTGTGAAGTTCATGTCTAGTTCATGCTGGCTTCCTCTCCGGTCGTGTGTGAGAAGATCTGTCAGCAACCTGTGGGTGGTGGTGGGTTTCCTCGGGCTCTGTCTAGTTTCTTCCCAAAGTAATGAATGCCGCCATCGTATAAGTTAAATATTCATGGGTGCGACGTAAAAAGACAAGCAATCAAATAAATAAATAACAAAATCACTTGCTTCCCGCTGGGTTATGTAGGTCCACTAGATATCAGAGTTCACGCGGCTAAGTCGTTGTCCTCGCCTCAGGCAGATGGTGCTAGACGAGTGAGGTCTCAGGCTCGATTCCATGTGATACCTGCGGCTTTAAATCATAAGGTTTCTTGCCAATTTTCCGAGCTTTTGTTGGCGATTCGACATCACCGAACCACTCGGCCATAACACAAGGAAGCCTTCGGTCATTTCAGTTTAGGATGTAGAATCTGTATTAAGGTTTGGTACAAAGTGTTTATTCCATGAGTTCACAGATATGCACATCATAAAAGAGGTAGACAAAAATTCTCTCATCGGGTGTTATACCGCACAAACAGGTGCGTTGTCGACCGCTAATTGTCAGAAGGCTCTACGACCAGTGAAAAGGGAGGAATCCACGAATTCCAAATTCCGTAGGCCGGAGACGAATCCAGGCAGCCTAAAGCTGCGCCCGTCAACTTCCTCGCCTCTGGAATTGTAATGTGTATACGTTTAAAGGTTTAGACTGAAATGTCATTTTATACACGTAGGAATTCGTTTTTGCTAGATTACTACCTGTCTCAACAATATGTTTCAAAGAAAATCAGCAAAAATAACAGTGAATAATTACTGCAGTCCTTCAGGGCCAACAACATATAAAATGGGAAATTTCAGATGGATTAGGCATAGCATTAGAGAAATAAATAAATAGAAGAATTATTAATTATTAATTATTAAAATACAAAATGAGTATATTTATTTATTGCAATAAGAAAAAAAGGTTTCCGTGGAAAGCTCACAACAAAAGAATTGAATTGCATGCAGTAGCAGTATTATTGAGGGACAAGTAACACTTTCAATGGATCAAAATGCATTTACCACCCAATTTGTCTGATGAGTCCAAACACATCATGTGTAATGTGTTAGCAAATATACAAGACCACAACATAGAGCAGTGACGACAGTGTGGTAGTTGACAAGTGTTCACACGTTACCGGTAAACTTCGGTCTCTTGTCAATTTATCTCAGTTAGGAATTTATTCTAACTGTTCATGTTTTACAAATGTTTAGGGATTACACGCCACTTAGTACCATGGTTTTAGCAGAATTGGGTGAAAAAAAACAGTGATGATAAATGTAACATACTACATCTCAATGATCAAGAATTACCCATATTGCCTTGTTGTCAACACATTTACACAATCACATAAAAACAATGTCAAGGGACCAGCCTGCGCAATTCAGTCACAGGATGCAGACAAATGGTGGTCAAAATTGAGACGATCATATGAAAGTAACTGATGAGTCAAATAATTGTGTAGACTGCATATAACCGGGGTGTCAATCCGACTTGGCTGGCCTCTAAAGAGGTTTACCACTCAGTCAGACCTGTATTTATTCAATGCCTGACACATTACATATATACATATAACACCAAATGCCAGAATTCCGCATATATACGACGACGATCTGTTTAATGGGTTGAAAGCGCTTGTAATAAACCAAAGGTCTTTGGCAAGTTAATCACTAACATTCCTTTGTGAGAGACCGGTAATGTTGATGGAAGGCCAATGGGCTCCAACTCTTCGAATCGTGAAAGTTTTGAGAAAGTCCAATCCAGTACTCCAGATATAATCGAAGCTATTCGTAGTCCGAACGGTTAGGCACAACGTCTATGTTCAATGGGTGATTTGGGTTGAGTGTAACTTGTAGCGTTCCATCCATCAACGCTTCTCTGATCACTTCCAGTGAGTCTCTGTCAGCATTAGCCGGGTCTAACGCGAGTTCCCTCCCCCTGGCGTTGTTGTGCAGGTCCATTGCCAGCTCGTTGAATGGGTTAGGGTTACTCCGCTCATGTGCATCTGCGAACTGCTTGGCGATGTCAGCCCCGTGAGTTTTGGTCCAGCGGTAGTTTGTGAGCGCATGGCGCGCAGCGTCCTGCATACCGTTATGAATTCCTGCAACATTAAGCACTGATTTCGACTTTGGCTCACTTTATTTATTTAATTTACTTTTTTATTTGTCTGTTTTTATGTTAACTTGTTCATTTATATATTTCCATTCAGTTTATCTAAATAAAGGAAGAGAAAAGTTGCCTTGCAACACCAGATATTTTGGATTGTTTATTTACTTGAGTATGTCATACTCAAGAACATTGCACTTGCACGACCGTGGCCAGCATTATGCTAGGACAATATCAGACAGAGGGAACCAGTGACCCTCTGCAGCTTCTGGTAAACTTTCCCACGTAGGACTGGAGAGGAAACTAAGATGAGCTGGGCTTGAACTCACAGCGACCGTATTGGTGAGAGGCCCCTGTGTCATTGTGCGGCACTGTCACGCTGACACGGAGGCCCTTGGGTATTTCGAAGAATTGCCAATTATGACATCAGTATGGTCCGTTTTGAAGCGTAACTGTAACATACCTGGTATATCTGAGAAGTATCGAAGTTCGTTCAACGTAAATTGGTAAATGGCGCCAACCGAGAGGGTGTCGAGGGGGTGCTCCAGCATGACTTCATTAAACGACGGGCCATTCCTATCATAGTCATACTGTTTGAAAACATCCATGACGTCCTCTGGAAAAGAAAGCATTCATAACATCATCCGGAAGAGAACTAACCTGTGACATCAGCTCTCAAAGATTATGTTTTTAACGGTGGGTAAATGGATCTATCAGTCAGTAGGTCGGTCAACATTTTCAACCTTTTACAACTTCTAGCGTTGGCCAGACTGTCAGATTATTGGTATTCTACATTATGTGTCCTTCAGCACCTCACGTCACCTTTGCAGTCATCTATCGAGGGCATTTTTGGCCGAATGGCGCAGCTACTGCAACTTTGCACATTTATAACATGAAATGATCAAGAAACTTACTCCCGCCACAACACAACTCTCTGCAAATGTACTTGTTGCAGGTAAAACATATACCATGAAAACAGTGTCCTGTCCTCAGGCTATTAGATGTTACATTGATGATCAACTCAGAACATTTGCGTCACAGCTTCTTAACAGCTGATATCACCTAGATCTCTGATTGGTCAATCTCTCATAAGCTTAAAATCATAGGCACTTTTAGATCTGCAGTCGTTTACAAAATACTCTATACTTCAAACGAAGAGAATTCAGCAGCTAATTCACACAAATTCACACAAGCTTTTGCTTTCAAGACAACATATTGTAATGTTTTTAATGAATAGTGCCTAAATCATGAATTGTCTTTTTAATTAAATAAACACGTCAAGTATTGTTGGTTAGCCCGTTACGTGAATGACGAATACATACTGTAAGAACGTGAAAAAAATTACCGCCACACAAACTGACCGACGGACATATGGACTGGCAGACAGACAGAGAAATTTGTGGAGATGCGTATTAAAGCTATAAGATGTTAATCATTTTCGAACAGCTCTGCGATTTGCCAGTCGCTGGTCTTCAAGCCGGAAGCATTAACCTTTGGCGGTGAAAGTCGCCTGTTCCATATTTATCAGCTTCTATATCGGCGGCTATTGTCACGTGTTTGCTGCGTCGTCTTTCTTTACGGAAGCAAATCTGATAAGTAGTTACATAAAAAATTAAACAAGTACATAAATCACGTAGCTGGTTTAATTATCATTGGTTGAGATATAGTCAAAGAAACTTGCATGTTCCTAAAAGCAGCGATAACGTGAAATGTCAAAGGTATCATGGTCAGTTTTCTAAAAGCAATGTAAGTAGCACTGAATAACCGCAAAGACTGAGAAAAACGTCATAAAATATGGAATATAGTTCCTTTTCATATCGTTGTCTTTGTGTATATTTCGATCTCTACAAAGGGGCAATCATCAAATTCATCGCTCGTCATTTTTGCATGCACCAATGCTGCTTATTGGTGTGACTTCTCCAGCCTGTGTTAGTCGTGAAATACGCTATTCCTGATGGAGGCTTAACAGAATTACCAAATACTGACAAATACAAAGAAGTCACTGTTCCTGTTACCATAGTCTGTTGGCAATAGCTGGTAGTAAATTCACAAAAGCACAGCGAGTAGATGGAAACATGGAGGGTGTCTATGGCATGATGTGCAGAAGCACGTGTTCTCCATTAATTTTATAGTGGCAACTTTTTACTTACCATTGCATGGGTGCACATTTTCCGGACAGGAGCAGGTGTAACTGACAGTGTTTTCAATAGCCCGACAGTTTCCGTTCAAAGGACACGGATTTGGTAAGCACGGGTTCGGAGCTGGAGTCGTAGGTCTTGGTGTCGTGGTGGGAATTCGTTCGGGTGTTGTCGTCGGTGGCGAAGTAGGCTCGGGTGTTGTCGTCGGTGGTGGAGTAGGCTCGGGTGTTTCCGGCGTGCGACACAGGTTTACGCATGTCGAACGACAGTGAAACCGATAGGCGCACAAAGGGCACAGGTCACGGTATGTTGGACGACACGGCCGATCGCAATTCCATTCGTGTGCGCAGGCCCAACAGTAAGGGCACACGGCTCTTCCACCCCTCGCGAGATCTGCGCGAGCTTGGGCGATATTCACACAACTGACTATTGCACAACAGAGACCCAACAGGCCCAAAACGATCAAATGGACTAGCTTGGACATAACGAAGATGAAGGTAGGCCGAGAGCTGCACTTTCTCTAGCTAAAATCAGATAAATACGGACTTCGTAAAACGTCGTGGCAAGAGCTTTATATTATCCTATCAATATCCTGTTCGCTGTATGTGTGGCCTGTTTTCGTTCCTGACATCCGGGATTTAGGGTCACTGGAGAAATACGATATCCGTTAAGTGTCAGAGTTATATCCCAGCCTCTCACACTGCGTAATACAATAGCACATGTTCTCTACCTTTCCTATGTCATTCACCCGCGGCAGGCTTTCCGGAAAGTCATGTTTACCAGAAACCAAAATCGAGACCGGGTCTACACGTACATTGGTGGTGTTGAGAGAATATCCATGTATGTAGAACGGATACACAGTTATGCGTTTTCCTTTCCGTCATTTCCCGGACATCCTTGTTTTTAATTAGAAGCCTAATTCTTCTAGTGCACAGTAAGGAACAGGAAATAACTCGTTTATCTCACACTTTAAGGAAGGCTCAGTACTCCGTCTTATGTATAACTGGTGAAAATAAAGTAAGATCGATATCGTTTTAATGACTCCAATTACAGCTGACTTAAATTGTGACCACTATACAATTTTCTAGGTCTGTGCCGTATACATGACGTCTTTATAATTCAAAAGGATCTATAGGTGATAACCACTGAGAAATCATAAAAAACTTTTATGTATTCCGCCAAGTAATATATATTTATTGCTGGGATGTCAGTATTTTGTGTTGGCGAAATTTCTCACGCAGTCCTTGTCTTTTACCATTCAATAAAAACAAAAATATCATTTGCCATCATGGGAATCCAGATTCGAATATACGACGTAATAGAATTGACGCTGCCAGAAGTTGATTTGTATATGAAAATCTCCTAAAAGTTATTTCTATGTTCGTACCAGATTAAAGATTAAAGTTTTATCATGTCATCACATTTGCTTATTATACAAAATGGTCTTCACCCGTACAAAATCCGGTTGTGTATTTTCGGTTATGTCTAACTTAGCATTTATGATTAGAGGGATAATAATGCGGTGCATCAGTCTTAAATAGAGCGTTGAACAACTCCCCTGACAAAGCAGAGCGTGCAGGATCTTGGGTCATCGCGACCGGAACAAGGAGGCCATTGGGTAGTTTAGACAGTGGTCTGAATGCTCTATGAGAAATCTGGATCTTTGTTGGTATGAATAGCGATTCGCCTCAAATATAAGTGCCTGTATTCATGCGAAAAGTGGGTCACACGTGGGATAAAGAAAAGCACGTGGTTATTGACGGCGACATGCTATTACATTACAAACTTAACGGCAGTCCGCAATTCACGTCAGTGCATTTCTTTTTACATACTTGTTTTCATGTTTTCGCCTTAAAACTTATTCGTGACTATAGCACTGTGACTATAACCAAGCCGTCGACACCGACATTCGTATACCAGCCGTCAACCAAAATGAGGGGTGCGGGTCAATGATCACAACACTAATTTCCAAAAAGGACAAGTAACATAAACCACCAGAAAAATAAGGAAATATGTAAAATATAAAAATTCGAACGGATTCATGAAAACGATGAGAATAAGACGCAGTGAATGTTCTACGCGGATGAATGAAATCAGTTTCTAAATCGTTTACCATTTCAGTATCTACAGTGCCGTTAATCAATTATGTATCTCAGTTGCGCTTTCATTGCAACTGTTCACATATCCAACGTGTCGATCATACTCAACAGGATGAACATACGGCCCAGCCCCGCGGTTGAGACATTTTTTGACACGCCATAATCGTGGCTACTCACCACAAATCAGAGACCAGGCATTACAACCAGATGACTAGTAACGGATAACCGTGGGAATACGCTCTCCACATACTAATGCGAATACGGTCTGTATGCGTATTTAATAGACTGACATTTCGGTTTAACCCAAGGGGGGTGTAGGTTGCTACTGTTTAATGCATTTACATAAACAGGTAGAATTTATTTATTTATTTGACTGGTGTTTTACGCCGTACTCAAGAATATTTCACTTATACGACTGCGGCCAGCATTATAGTGGGAGGAAACCGGTCAGAGTGCGGGGGGCACACACGACCATCCACAGGCTGCTGGCAGACCTTCCCATGTACAGCCGGAGAGGAAGCCAGCATGAGCTGGACTTGAACTCGCTTTGGCGGGAGGCTTCTGGGTCATTGCGCTGCTCTAGCGCGCTAGTCAACTAAACAATTAGAATAAACTCCCAACTGAGGTAAACTGACAATAAATAGGTTTTGTCGTGTGATCAGCCAAAATTTAGGGGCCAACTGTATATGGATTCTTAAGAACTCGAGACGTATCACTGAAGAACGAGACGCTCATACACACATACCGTATAAGGATATTTCTACTTGGACTTTCTGCACTCTCTACACCACACACAGATTTAATTGATAGAAATTCGTCATTAATTGTTTCGGTGTTTATTAAAACCGGTCATCGCTACAATAATGCCAGCGGCAACGAAGCCTTGTTCAGCTCCACTACATACAAGGTTTACCATTCATGGAATGACTCGTTGTTTATCGAGTTACTTGAATTTTTCATTAATAATATCTATGTGTAATTTGGGGAAGCAGTTTATCAACAGTGATTAGGTATTCCGATGGGTACAAATTGGGCCCCACTTTTGGCAGACCTATACCTGTTCTCGTATGAATACGACTATTTGCAGATGTCATTAAAGAGTAATCTTCATCAGGTTCGATCTTTCTCCTTAACTAAACGGTATATTGATGATGTGCTAACAACGCATATATAACAAAGGCTGTGGAAGATATGTATTTTTTCGCTGGATTTATAGGAATCTACACATTCTCCAGATGGTGCATCTTTTCTGGACTTGTACCTGTACAAAGACGACAAGGATTTCCCCTCACTTTATGACAAGATGGATTGTTTCGAATTTGACATCGTGAATTATCCCTTTTTGGATATCAATATACCGAATGGTCCAGCATGCACATATCTCGTCTTGTAGCATTTGTTAGGTCCTGTGTCTGTGTGATGATTAAAGTTATTACTGCAGAAACTAGTGTACCAAGGATATTCCACCAAACGCCGTCAGTCTGAGTTTCTTAAATTTTACAATGAGTCCGCCTCTATTGTTGGTAAATACGGACGGAGTGTTCAGAATCTTTGTGACTTTGCTTTAAAATGGTGTCTAATTCCGCTTAACCCATTTGTTCATCGTGTTGACTGCGATCGCCAGGTTGGATGTATGAACAGTTACAATTAAAGATCAACTGAGATACATAGTTGATTATCAGCACCACATATAAATAAATGGTATACCATTAGGAAACTGATTTTATTCATCCGAGTAGAACATTCATTACATATTTTCGTCATGATTTGACTGCCTCTTTTTGTATGAATCCGTCCTGATTTGGTTTGTGTTATTTATCGTTTTTTCGATACTGATCTTGCTAACGCCCATTTTAGTTTACGGCTGGTATATCAATGTCGGTTTCGACGCTTAGGTTTAAATATATGAGTTCAAGCACATTTTTGTGTATTTTTCTGCATTTAATCTAAAAAAGCTGTTCCACATTAATTTCCCGGTATTTTAGTTATGCCTTCATCATCCCATGGAATAAAGGAAATGCTGCGCCAATAATCAGTTTTTATGACAATATGATTTGTGGGTTAAAATTTAACACTGGGGAGATGGAAAACATTTTACTTTCAAGTCAAAGCATTATCTTGGCCTTACAATTTAAATTATTATGAAGTTTTGTATAGATAGGTCATGCGTCAGTGGTTTTGTGGTATTTTGAACTGGAAGAATGCAATATCTACATGTAACTGCTATTTGTAACATGAATGATGTTATATGGAAAACCCCAATTACACTTTCAATAAAAACAGAACTATTTTAGGTAAATACCGTGTTACACATAGAACATTTCAGAGTAATGAAATGGTTTAGAACGGAAACACTTACAAATAGCTAGATGACACCATTAAATGTTATTTCATTGGCTTATAACATGCATAATTTGCCAGAGGTACTGTGCATGCAGACCCATGTTTGAGTTGAGCAAGCCTTCTGTGAGGATGCAACTTCACCTGGCTTGCATTGGTCACATGCTCTATAAACCGAAGCCAGCCAACTCTCTAAAACAGCCACTCTGCCGGCAACTCTGCCCCATCCCGGTATTGAAGAAATAGAAATCCAGGTGATAGGGTAAACTTTTTGGAATACAGAACAGGTTAGCACCGACGCAAAACGTGAAATGAAATTAATTAAATTGACAAAGAGACCGGATTTCACAGGCTGAAGTGATGGAAATTGACTGATATCCTTTCTTTATATATCGTGAGTGACACTGTAACACTTAGCCACATTTTTGCCCCAAGGCATTGATATATGAGTTTTCCTACAGGTTTTCTGCATGCCTTATGTTTTTGCTGATAATGAAAATGAAATATAAGAGGAGTTTCCTCGGCTTTTTTAGAAAAATATCTTTGATGATGACGATTGATAATAAAAACATGTGTCAAATTTCGGTAACCGATTGTCACCGACTCTCGGTATAAAAACGTAATGAATATTAATTTAGAATTGGATAATTAATGAAACGGGTATATAATGCTGGGATTTCTATTAGTTAGAATTCGCTTAAGTATTATTTCCTACTGAAATGATTTATGTCACGTCGTCGTAATTCGCAAGTCCTCGATGATGTTTAGCATTTTGGATTGGAGGCTTTAGGAACTAGGATTTTGATAAATACGAAAACGGCTCAAGAGTAAAAATGGTATCGTTAGAATGAGCAGATTTTATAGTAACTGTGTCCTTCAAAGTAATATTTAATATACCACAATTTGGGATAAATAAATGAGTTTTTCTGTATGCGTGTATAAAGAAAATTACGCTGGGCTGGCTATGTTTACTATCATCATAGTTAATTATGTGCAGGGCGTAGTAAAGTTCGAACACTACCGTGTGCACGTCAGCCAATCAAAACGTTGGATTTTAGGTAGTTAGCACCGCCTACTCGCTCTCCATGCTCGCCACGATATGGCTGAGATATTGCCGATGTGGCGTTAAGCCATAATCATTCATTCATTCATTCGTTCTCCATGCTATAAAAAGGCTATTGATTAGAGCGTTTGACAGATGGCCCTAAAGATCTACGACAGGCCAGAATATAGGCAAATACAAGATCAGGACAGCCCCAATGAGTTCATCAGAAGACACTACAGATGAAAATTAGACGTTGTTGAAGTATACGGGCACACAGAAGCTCAACAAACTGAGGAAGAGTCAGTACTCTGACAGGGGTCAACAGGGATCGGGACAGAAATTGATAAAGATCTATCTTCCACGCGGAGTTGATCTTGATTGACAGAGGGCGGAGTTAGTTCACGCTGATGTCGCGGGAGACTTGCCTGATCTGGCGGGAGATTCACCGATTTCGTCGGAGGTCAGTGGTGAGCCATGTATCATGCATAAAGGATTTAGCGTTATACAGAAGAGATTCAGACAGTAGGTGCTATTAAGCTATTAGTCTATCATTAAACCGTTCATGAGGATTACCGTTGTATAGAAATTCCAGCTGATGTATCTGTCGTGATATTTTTAAACTTCAAATATATGCTCGCCCGTTAAAACCGTATGAAGAAGCCTGCAAGAGTTTTGCCCCTTGAAACTGCCTCTCACACACGATGTCGCGGATTCTGAAAGAATAGTTGCTGATTTGACTGTACATATATATGAATAAATAGATTTCACTGCTGGGTGATCGATCTGTAAAATAATTCTTGGGATCTTCAATTCACCTATTACTGTTGATACATTAAAATAAGTCATGAGATTGGGTTTTCGTCCAAGTTCTATACCGGAACAATTCAGAATGGGGATACCTTTGGTGTTATTAATTGGACAAAAAATGATTGATTGATTGATTGCATGAAATGATTGATTGAACTACTGAGAGTAAATCCATATTTTTGTGGTGGTGTCTCCAAATGCCCGACTGTTTTCACCAAGGCCGGTTTCTTTCGCATCGTTTTTGTGTGATTTTCTCGTTAAATATGATGAAAGCACAGCCTACTGAATAATTCCAGACCAGTGACCTCTAATATATTGCAATTCACATCACTACATTTGTGTCTAATTCTGCATATAATAATCATGGAATATGACCGACTACAGACAGAGAGTAAAAGCAAAGCCTCCACGACAGTGTGGTATAATTGTCAAATGGTTTCACGTTACACGTGTAATCCGGGCTCTTATCAATTTACCTCGGCTAGGGTTTTATTCCAACTGACCTTGTAAAGTGTTTAAGAAATAATAACTTACAGTCCTCTAGCATCATGGTTTAAACAGAATTAGGTGAAAAAAACTGAAGTATTGTTAAATGCTACATACTAGACGTGACCGTTCTAGAAATACTCAAAATGCTGTGTTTTCATGGAGAACACGCATTCTGGTGCTTTTACTGACGTAATGCATGCCCTCTACAGCCCAAGTCGGAGACGTTAACTTTACTTTGTAACTTGTCGCGGTCAAGTCAGTATTAAAATCTTAATTTACTACCATGAACTGTTCTGAAATTTCGGAAAAGATGTTCAAGTATAAAGCGCAAAAAGAGCTGTATTTTCGCCGCAAATGGTCAAAACAGCTCTAAAGTCAACTTTGATCAGCAATTTGTCTGAGCATTTCACTTCAGAAAGACACACTTTGTGAAGCAAAAAAAAACCGAACCCAAAATAAGTTTAAACTCCAAACAAGGCAAAACATAATACATGGTAACTATAATTTATACTAAAAATATATGGCGTTTGAAAGTTTGTTAGATCTAGTGTAAAATATGAAGAATTTCTGAGTCGCAGTCGAGAAAACAACAAAATTATTTCCTAAAGGAGTTTAAATATATTTTGCCCAAGGTCTGCAGGGTGAATGTCGTGGTGTCAAATACTGCTTGATCTCCGAATCTTAAATGTGGCTTACATGATACCGTGTAATCGATGTGATAACAACAAAGCATTTGAGTAATTCTACACCAGTCACGTCTGCAAAATTGGGATAGATATATAATGGGCAGGTCATGGGCTAAAATCTTTCACGTGTTTGTGGTTTAAATAGTTTTCTTCAAAGTGGCGGGTATCCAGAAATAAACTGTTAACAATGCATTGAGGCAAGAGACGAAAAATGACACATAAAACGGCCTTTTGTGATTACTGACCCGGAACGGCCATTTTGGTTGACGTATGGTATGCCAATATCGGTTTATGTTAAGTTGTCGAAAAAGAAATTTCTGCACTTTGCACTGCTTTTATCCCACTTTCGTCAAAAGGTTGAAGTTTCTGGTAAAATTAATGCCATGTTTGGATTCAACACACAAGATTATATTAAATAAGTTACTATTTGTCTCTTTTCATGATAACATCATATCATGATTTCATGATAGAAAGGAAAGTGAAAGAACTGGTAAATTCGACACTTGACCAATTAATGATTGCCGTAGATGTCTTAGTATTAACAAATTAAATTTAAAACTTTTTACCGTGGGAGAAGGCCTTTATATGTACTAACAATGCAATGTATATCAAATTTCAACAAAACTGGTTCAGCGGTTTTTGACAAGGTGTTTTTCTAGGTTATCAATAAAGTTCAATATGACCGCCAAACCACGTGACCACTCAAATCTCCGAAAGTGTCCACAGTTTCCTAACCATAGCAATCTCTTCTCTGTCGGTTTTGGTGTCTTTATCTTTGGAAGTTTTTGGGATACTGAACTAAAAGTGTACAAACATCTGATAATAGTCCGAGCAAGGCCTTACGTTGGAATGTCCGCCAGTAACCCGCAGAATCATGGGTTTCACTCTGACCGTCATATACATAAAACACTAATCAAATAAGGAAAGAAATAAGTAAATAACGACGGCGTGGATCCTTTAATTACTACCAACGTCTTATATAGTAATATAAGCTCCAAACGCTGCCATTTCACTGGCTGGCGATCAGTCGCGAAATAGCTTGGCTCATCAAATCAGATACACCGAACTGAGCTACCTGACATGACTGAAGGTTACTCACATGTAAGGGATTGGAAGTATACTGTTTTTTAATAAATTAATTGAATTGTTCATGTTATTTTGTAGGATATTCTGCGATATAAAGGATGTCTATATCAGATCATGTATAAAACTGAAGTCCTCAGGACATACGAATTTCAAATGACAGCGGTCTATTTGCACCCAGAGCTAGACTCAGCGTTACACAGGTATAAGTGTGCGCAGGGCCTGGGGGACGAGGTGGACTTATCTACAACCTGCAAAGCCTAGGTTGAACCCACACCTTGTGTGTCGTACTGATTGAGGCGCGAGCGCTTCCAACCACAAAGCCACGGTTTGGCCCTATGCCGACAAATCCAACGGTCTGCCATCTTACTCTGCGGGGACATGAGAGTCGGTAAACGGCCAGGGAATTTACTCACCAGAAGAACAACCTAAAGGTCAATATGACGCCCATCGGGGGCTATTTGCTGCCTACTCTTAACCCCATTAAATTTGCCCCCGAGTAACCATTGTTTTAAAGACCAATACCTGACCACTTGAACTCCTTTACTGATTTATCCAACGGAATTTGAAAGAAAAACACCCTTTTAATTATGGACATGCAGAAGTCAATGCAAACAGTATACCAATTACATAAAACCTTCTCAATAGTTACAGCCTGTTATTCTTGAAGAATGGACAGAAATATCTGAGACTGACCTATCCGTTTCACAACGTTTTTATTCTCTGTGAAATGAGCATTTGATCGAGAACATATTGTGACTATCTGAGTGTAATACCTGCTGTTGCTCGAGCGTATTAGGACAATTTAACGGTGTATTTTGGGTATAACTGATCATGAGAATGGGAATGAGATTTTTGTACTGTCGGATATGTGTTCAATCGATGATTCCTTTGTTTCTTTTCCTGGCATTTCCCTAAATAAAGCCTGTCTGAGGAAAATATTTTGCGTAGCCAAAAGTGCTAAGGAACCTATACCCAAAGACACTGCTGTAATATATGTGGATTCATTTAAACTGCATTTGTAAAAAGAGAAAAGCAGGAAAATAAACAAGTCCTTTGTTATTGTTTTCGCTTTGCTTATCTCTATACTCAGGACTATTTCACTTGTACGACGAAGGCAAGCATTATGGTGGAAGGAAACCGGAGAAACCAACGACAATCAGAAGGTTGCAGACCTTCCCACGTACGGCCGGAGATGAAGGCAGCGTGAGGCGGACTTGAACTTACACCGAGCGCATTGCTGGGAGGCTTCTGGGTATTTGGGTTTTACTGGAGCGCTAATCGACAGAAAGCTGCGTCAGAAGAAACCGTGTATCTGTATCAAGACGATTAGCAAAGAGTTGCACGTGACGTAGTCAGCACTTTAGATCGTTTCGCTCCGCTGGACTGCGGAATGCCAGAGGCTTCAATCACAAGTATAACATTAGACAGGTCTTTGTTCACAATAGCAGTGTTAAAATGTATAATTAAAATGACAATTTATGACATTGTCCTCCAATGGAGTTGTAGTGAAGACTCAAGTATGAAGTAAGTGTGCTCAGAAAGCAGTTAGATAATATCAAACACTGCAGCATCACGGCAGAAAACGGTGCCTTTGGACACGTTTGAGTAGCCTTCTCATTTAGGAGGATCAGTTGAAAATACAGGTTTAAAGTAGTAGTCCGAGCAATATCTACAACTCTCTCGCCAGAACCCAGTGGACCTCTTATTCATTACTAGCGTCTGCCTTTGTAATATAAGCTTCAAAGCTGATATTCCGCTCCCTGATAATAAGATGTGAAATAGCGATACTCAAATGAAGAGAATTGCGCTATTCGACATAAGGTGTTAACCGACTATAAAAGACCGCGACTACGCCATTTTCGTACCTACATCTACCCATTGTTTTATAACAATTTAAAACATTCATGACGCAGTATGGCGTGAGGCAAGCTGTGCTCTAAAATACAATTTAGTTTACCAATTGAACTTCATCACGTGTAACAGTAATATATATAAGAGTCCCCGCAATATATGGGAAAGTGCGGCATTTATATACATTTTGAAATATAACTAATTCTACTTCCTGCGTCCGGCCTTCATTCGGAGGTCGTTGGAGATGTCAGCTCAGAGATATATACGAGCCATTTTCTTCTGCCACAATCCTTTCGGTTGTCAAGCGGTAAAGTCACTCGATCAAGTGCAAGCAATATGAGACTTTAAACCATGTAATCATTGTTGTTCTTGTCACACTTCTGGGCGCCACTGCGTTGGGACTACGTCGTATAAATCATATTCCTTTTCTTTCGATGATATATCAATCACTTTTGCTCCATGTGGAATCTAAGGGTACTTCGACGTCATGATTGTGAAAGCTTTAGTGGCAGCTTTAAAACATACTGCCTCATTTTTTGGCGAATAATGGCTCGCCACTGCCTGCGAAGCTGTCTTAATGTCGTCTTTAGGAACTCTCGCGAGAATGCAGTTGTACATGTACACTGCGCGTGAACCAGGCAAATTTGCATCACTGACGCAAACTGCCCGACCACTAGGACTGGAATTGAGAAGGCTGAGCTATGCGGATGTGTTTGGGTTGTGGACGCCATACATTTGTATTTACACTATTGAAATCAAATGCATATAGCTATGTAGTGGTTTGCCATTAGCCTTGCCTCTAGCTGTTTTAGTCAGTAAGTTTAATTCAGAATAGCATTTTTGCCCAGAATATTTGGACGGTATTAAACTTTGCTACACCAATACAGAGGCTTAGTCTGTCCCCTTCTCGAGTCGCACGGGATCTTTCCAGCTTCCAACTTTGCTGTGAACAACGTTCGCTTGTGTTTCCCACTAGAGCTACGCTTAGCGTTACATTCGGTGATGAGGACAGAATGCTGTTACCGGAGTCCGGAACTTCCATGCCAACAAGGCGTGGTCGGGACCAGAAGAACAGTAGTCGTTAAGAGTAAAAAATGGGAAAATGGATCGGGAATTTAGTCAGGTGTAAAACGGCCCAGCGGTCATCTTGACATCCCCCATCCCCCGCTTCGGAGGCTGTTACAAAAGGCAAAAATCTGCCTCAAGAAAATATTTCACATAGTCAAAAGTGCCAAGGAATTTTTACTTGAAGACACTGCTTTAATATATGTGGTCTGATTTTAAACTGAATTTGTAATATGAAAAAACAGGAAAATAATGAAGTCCTTTGTTATAGTTTTCGATTTGTGTCTGTATTATTCGTAAGCTGCGTCAGAGCGGACCTTACATTTTCGTAAAGAAGATTAGCAAAATTGTTGCACTTAACGTAGTCGGCACATTAAGCCTCTTTGCTTGGATGGATTGCTTAATGCCTGACAGGCATTACAAAGACAGGTCTTGTTACCAGTGATAAATGTACCGGTGTCAGACAATTTATGACAGGCACTGGGAAACTTGTAAAAACCCTTTCCCTATAACATTTTTGTGTTAGCAATGAATATAAAGCAAGGCACATACATCTACCCATTATTTTAGAACAATTTCAAACACGTGAGGCACAGCCTGGCCTGGGGCAAGTCGTGCTCTAACGTACAGTTTATATACCAGGGGAGTGCGGATGAAGCTACACATCGGTCTTACGTAAGGTTCAACAGTAAACGTACCTCGGAGAGTGCTTGTCTACTGAACAGTCTCACAAAAGGGCCTAGCTAAAGGTTTTAGACACTGTGAGCGGAAGCAGTAACAACAAGGTAAGAATGCCGGGTATCCACCAGCATTTACTTTCCACAGTCGTTATTTCACGATCCTTTCAATAGCGGCATGTATTCCAGCTGCGTGACGCGGACGGGAAACAGGTGTGAGCAGCACGCGAAGGAATATGATCAAATGAATATACATATATATTAAATGTAATTCGCAACATGTAATAAAAAGGCAGTAATCAATGGAGAAGAGAGTCCAAACAAGGGGGATAAACTTAGTCTCTGCTTCGGGGAGCATACTGATTAGCCGTTGCTGTTCTTGCAAAAATCGGCTTCTCAGATTCTCCCATTGTTGTAACTTCCACCTCGCTTCTCTGCGTCTGTGTGTATACTGATTAGGCGTCGGTTTATCCCCCACGTTGGATACACGAACACCTGCAATCAATCAAAGCGCAGCTCAGATACATATCTGACTAACTACACCATATATGCTAAAGAGATACACGATCTGGAAACTGTTTTTATTCATCCTCCTATAATATTCGTTCATCCTCTCTTTGTCATCATTGAAAGGTGTTGATTGCTACTTTTTGCATGTATCCGTCCCAATTTTTATATTTAATATCTTTTCTTAGTTCTTTCAGTGTTTGTAATATTTGTCGTTGTTGGAAAGTGGAGTTGCAATTATTGATTAGGAACGTCCTTTTCGGTTGAAGGCTGGTATGCAAATGTCGGTTTCGATGCCAAAGCTCTTGGAACTGATTTTCCCACTTTGACAAAAGTTTTCTACATGCCTAAGTTTGGCATACTTCGGTTGGTGTATAAATTCGTTTGCATGCCTGCATTTTGATTTGAATCTCTTCCTTGCAGATGGCGCAAAACCCTCATCAAGGACACCAGATTGTCAGTGACTATCGGGTAACGAAATTCAACAACTTCTTCAAGTTTGTTGATGCTAACAATGATGGAGTTATTAGCAAAGAGGATTTCGAACTTGCGGCTAAAAATATGGCACGGCTTTCAGGAGCTGCCCCTGTGGAGGCTGACAAAATGCTAGTAATGTTGATGTACTGGTGGGATGTACTCAGAGTTGGGAAGGAACTGGATGGCAAGATTCCCATTTCTGAGTTCGTCCAGAAAACGGTGAGCTACTACACACGCACAGACCCAACAAAACTCTTACAAGATAATCGCAAAACACAGGAGAAAACTTTCAACCTCATCGATCAAAATAAGGACGGATTTATTTCTCCAGAAGAATTCGAAATTTATTATAAGTCGTATGGATTTCACGGCGAAGATATTATCAGAAATATATTTAAACGAATCGATAAGAACGGAGATGGCCTGATATCTCATGAGGAGTATATTCAAGCATTTTGTGCCTTTTGGATGAGTGATGATCCTGGAAGTGGCTGTGACTTCATGTATGATCTGTGCCAGTAAATTTTGATCTGGGGAAAAATACTGGTCAGATCTTTCAGGTTGTCTTCCTGTAATCCCTTTCACAGATATATAGCCTATAGCAAATACATTAATGTCACCAATTGAACTTCATCACTTGTTGAAATAAAACTAATCCTACTTCCTTCATTCTGCCTTCGTTTGTGATATCAGCTCCAGGATACGTACGAGCTATTTTCTTCTGCCAGAATCCTTTCGGTGCTCTAGCAATATGGTCATTCGCTCAAGTGCAAGAAACATCTGACTTTAAACCATGTAATGATTGCATTTGTTGTCCTTGTCACACTTCTGGGTGCCACTGCGTTGGGACTACGTCGCATTGATTTATTTGTCTATTTGATTGATGTTTTGCGCCGTACACAAGAGTACTTCACTTACACAACGGCGGCCAGTATCATGGTGGGAGAAAACCGGACAGAGCCCGGCGGAAACACACGACCATCCGCAGGTTGCTAGTAGACCTTCCCACGTACGACCGGAGAGGAAGCCAGCATGAGCTGGATTTGAAGTCACAGCGACCGCATTGATTGGAGACTTCTAGGTCATTACGCAGATCTAATTGATTGATTGATTGGTTGATTGGTTGATTGATTGATTGATTGATTGGTTGGTTGGTTGGTTGGTTAGTTGATTGATTGATTGATTGATTGATTGATTGATTGATTGATCAGTTCATTGATTAGTTGATTGTTTGACTCATAGTTTGGTTGGTTGGTTGATTTGTTGATTAATCTGTGGATTGATTGACTGACCGATTGATTGATTGGTTGGCTGGTTGATTTTTTGATTGATTGATATTTCGATCATATATCATTCACTTTTGGTCCATGCGCAATTCTCAGGGTACCTCAACGCCATGATTGTGAAAGCTTTACTGGTAGCTTGAAGACTTGCTGTCTCATTATTTTGGGGCTAATATTAGAGCGAGAGCTGTTTTAATGTCAACTTTAAGAGTTCTCGCGAGAATGGAATTGTGATGTACAGTGTGCGTGAACACCGAATCAGGCAGATTTGCACCGCAGACCCAAACTGCGTGACCACTTGTAATGGAATCGGGAAGAGGTATGCGGACGCGACTGGGTTTGAGACGCCCCACTTTGTTGCATACAAGTAGCACGGTAGAAATCTAATGTATATAGCTTTATATTGGTTTGTCATTAACCTTACGGATAGCTGTTTTAGTCGGTAAGTTTAATTTACAATAACATTTTTGCCTAGAATGTTCGCACGGTATTATACCAACACAGAGGTGTTTTCCATTCCTTCCATGAAGTTATGAAAAGTGATAAGAGCATTAAAACTGCATCTAAAAATGCCTTGACTGAATTGTTTAGATTTTGTCACCTAAATAAATGCAGTCAAATGTTTTGATTGTATGGTGGGTTTTTGGACCATATTGACGATATAGTTTACCAATTACGTTATGCCGAATTCTCTGTGGTCTTAAGGGAAGAAAACTAGTGTTACTTTACCGTTATCATGACCAGGCAAACACTACAGGAGTACTCTTCCCCAGGTCTTTTTTCCGAGCTGAACATAAAGGTGTACAAAAAGTTGTGTGACGCCAGTGGCGAATCCCTTTACTAATATGGTCCATAAAACTAAGCAGATAATCACAATATTTGATTGTGTGCAATTTGGTGAAAAAAGTCCAAGAGCTGAGTAAAGGTATTTTCAGGTTCAGTTTTTCGTGGCCTTTTCCCTCACCTTATTATTTCATTTTTTATGGTCTTTCCCTTTGAAGAAGGCGCTGTAGTGGTGCAGCCATTTTGGAATACGTGTTTTTGTGCTATTTCCAAAAATTTAGGCGGCAATATTTTGTGGATTATTGAGAACTGGAAATGTCTCATTGAAGAACTAGACAATTCTGCATAGAATTTGTACAGTCTCTGTTTCACCTACATACCAGGGTTAACATTCATGGGACTTCGTTGTTTATTGAGTAAGCAGGCTTACCCATTGATAACAGCCATGTGAAGTTTGGGAAACCATTTATCAACAGCGTATAGGTATTCCAATGGGTACTATTTAAAAGCCATCAGGACTTTTATCTCTACCTTCCCGTCATACCGATATGCCATAACTCTACTCAGTTCCAAAATCCATCAATCCCCATGTAAAGCTCGATTTATTGCACTATATATTGTCACACACACTATATTTCTGCGGCGTTCGTTTGTAAACGAAGTGGAAAAGAATGTAAGGTGGGCTGCATAGTGTATGCGCAGATATGGGTAAAATGAAGCACCTACTCAATCATTAATGTCTAGGGAAAGATGGTACATGGAGGCACCAATACAAATTTCTTTGCCGAGGCGTCATTCACAGTGTCTGGAGGTGTTTGGACGACGTACTGGATGAAAAAGAAGAAACTACCGTACAAAACCATGAGTAATCAAGGAGAGAAAGAATGAAGAAAGGTAAAGACAGAATACCAAGTCTGGTATGTTATTGAAGTTTAATCGGGAAGAGTAACCATTCGAATTTTTGCTAGGTTAGAGAATATCATCGGATTGTGCGATGATACAAGTACCTGCGTCTGGGTCACATGGTTGTTTTTGGTATAGGCAGCCGTAGATGCTCACGTTGTGGAGATCGGCCCGATTTTGATAACTCATTGATTGTGCAAGGAAATATCAAACGCAGGAAAGCTTTAAAGCACCGTATAGTCGTCCATAAGGGAAGTCTGGAAGTCACCAAACCTTGTGAGCCAATAGTACTCGCCATTCCACTTTGTCAGGCTAACGAACCCCGCCCCATGTTCACACTCTAGTGAATGTTAAACACTTATGCTTATCAAGTCGCTTGTTAACATCAAAGAGCGTGAAGAAGGATCGTTGTGAAAAGAGACATTATACAATAGGCGAGTCCTGTGTTATTCTGATTTATTTTCACATTATCTTACAGAGTAATGTAGATCTTCGCGGTCCATCTAGCGTTACATCTCAGAAAGATATATTTTCAGTGCCTTCATTTCCTATATTTTTCTTTTATTTCTTGAAACTATCCCTGAATTTGTCCAAATTAAATTCAGCTATGACATGGTCTTAGCTACGTTTCAAAATATAAATAGAATTGCCCACAGGTATAAGGCTTCCATCTTTACACACGTCACACTCCACACAGAGCAGCCGGAGAACACTACAAAAGTTGCTTTCCTAGTTTCTTTTCTGCGCGGCAAAATAAAGCCTGTCTCGTCTTCACGGATACATCAGGTGTAGACCTGAAAAGAAAGTGGGAACCACGATATTTCCTCAACAGTTGTTTTTAGCCTAATAAGAGATTCACCAACTGCTTTCGCTATTACTCAAGGTAGAGGATTGTGTATAAATGTTGCTGAGAATGCCCCGTGGCCACAGACTTATATTATAATGGTTATAAAACCTAAATGCTGTCCGGTTTGTTGAGAATTACCCAGGATACATTGCGAACAGGTGTGGTCTAGGTGCAGGAATTCGAAATTGTGCTGAAATGTCAGTTTACAGCTTTGCAGTGCAGGGAAAGTTGTTCATTTGCAGTCGTCCGACGTATTTGACATAGCACGCACCCTATCTGTATTTCACGTTATGTGCAGGAAATATAAGTGGAAGAATAAGCATGATCTCACGTGCCGAAACAACTTAATTTGCTTTCGCTCTAAGTGACAAACTTTGTTCAGCAGGGAACTTACAAATGCTCGAAAGAGTCAGTAGAGGGAAAGAGACGCTTCTTTTACTGCTGGACCTATATTACATATATATGTATACGCTTTCTACACAGTGACGATATTTCACGGACGAGTCTCGGCACACATACAGTAGATTTGCAGGCCTTTGCACTGCTTGGTTTCCATGTTTACAGCAACAGTTTCCACTTACGTGACCTGCAAACATGGGGGAAAGGGACCTTGTGGTACTCTGCTCGCAATTTGCAGGAAAAGTGTACATCGGTGTTTGACCAATTATGAAGCCCTGTAAGTCCTGTATTAAGACAGCTGAAAGATTTTCAACACAAATACAGTACTTCTGTAGCCCTTACCACTGAGCAATTTTGAGCTTTGTGGTTGTGACATTTTTCTGTCAGGTTACCTCGAAATTTGCGAATTTTCGAAATTTAATCGTAATTTACAACCAAAGTATGTGTTTTAGGTAAAATATAAAAGCAGATTTGTAATCAATAGGTGAAGGTCCACCAGGTGGGACACATTTAGTGTTGATGTTGAAACATTTGTGGTCAAGTGATCAGCATGTAAATCAGTATATTTCTACAATTTTAAGATATCAGCCACATTTTTCTAGTTTTAACAGAGATTTGGTTGTTTTATTTGGTTTTAAACGCGTAATTTGTTTTCATTTGTTTGGAACCTTCACATTTTCTTCTTAAAAACCAAAAACTGATTCCTGGTTCAAAAACATGTTCTCCCCACAGTATGACTGAAAAATTGCCGAAGTGGCGTGAAGTCATAATCATTAATTCGTTCTTGTAAAATTACCTACGTAAATTTTCGGTTCATTTCAACTTGAACCGTGCCTATCTGCCTTTCTAATCACACTGATTAGTCGTTGCGTGGTTTTCTCTTGAAGTCTGCATCTGATCGTTTTAACTTGTGCCCCAACCTCCTACTTCTCTTGGTACATTGGCTAATCGTCAGCTTTCTGGAAAAGTCCACTGCACAGATATTCCGACCATTTTAACTTGCATCTAGTCTCTCTGCTCCTATGAGTATACTAAAATTAACACTTTGGCAAAAGCCTGTGCTCTGTCAAACAAGTGTGCAGAAATTTACACATGCAAAATACATACATGTCAATGGTCCACAAATTGTGTACCTTTGATAATCGCGTCATTGTGGACACACGTCATTACACAAATTACACAAATTGTGTACTTCTGGTACACAAAAATTATGTGCATGTGTATATTTGCCACAAAATGTGAACACCACGTACACCGTGCTTTTCAGAGACCTAATTGATCAAAATAAGGACGGATTTGAGTTCGCAATTTATGGAAGTCGTGTGGATTGCACGACGAAGAGTTTATCAGAGACGTTTTCAGACAAATCGATAAGAGCGGAGATGGCCTGATATCTCGTGAGGAGTATATTCAGACATTTTGTGCCTATTGGCTAAGTAATGATCCTGAAAGTGGCTGCGACATGATGTATGAATTGCCCCAACAAGTTTTGATCTGAAAAAATTGGCTACATGTTATATTTTTTATGCAGAAAAACTGTTCCTTTACTTAAATGTATAGCTAGAACACGTACATCATGTTTTCATTTCTCGCTATAGTAATCGATATAAACTTTGCTTTAATATATAGAGAACCTGCAATGAAAGCGCCACAAACGTGAACAGATTCTCCAAGGATGAAGTTACATCCCACCCACGATTGCAAGAGTGCATATGAGCACGTGATAGGTCGAACGTCTAGAGCTCTTTAGTGAATGACACCACGATTTGACAAATGTAGTGCGAAGGCGATTCAGACTAAGTAGATTTCGATCACTGACCCAAACTGGGTGACTACTGGGACTGGAATTAGTGGTGTAAGCTCTCCATCTTATTGCATACAATTCACACCGTTAAAATCTAATATGCATGGCTATGTATTTTTTCGCATTAGTCTTGTCTATAGCCGTTTTAATAAGTAAGTTTAACTTAGAATTTAGTTGTCTTTTTCGTCACCAAGAACGCTTGCTCGCTAACTGTGCGATATTAACACAGGCTTCGTGTTGTCTATTCCTTCCTCGTTCTTCGTTTTGTTTTTTGACTGAGCTGTGAACAGTGATCCCTTGTGTTTGCGCTTAGAGTTCGCCTAAGCCTTACACAGGTATAAGTGTGAATGTACTCAAGAGAAGAACAACTAGACGTCAATATGACGCCAGTTGGGGGCCATTCACTGCCTGTTCTTAACCCCATTAAGTTTGGTACCGCGTTCCATAACACTGTTCTCGTAGTCATTCATAATCACCAGTGTTCTAAGGACCAACACCTGACCACTTGGACTCTTTTGTTCATTTATCAAACAGAATTTTACACAAAAACTACCGTTTAAACATGGATATTTTTGTAAATAAAAAAGTGAATGCAAACACTTTACCCATTGTATAAAATCTTCCTGGCAGTAACAGGTCTTTATTCTTTGAGAATGGACAGAAAAATCTAGGGTCGACGAATACGTTTCACAACGTTTTTATTCTCTGTTAAATGAGAATTTCATCGGGAACATATTGTGACTATTTGAGTGTAATACCTGCTGTTGCTCGAGCATATTAAGGCAATTTAAGGGTGCATTTTGCTCATAACTGATCATAAGAATAGGAATCAGATTTTTGTCAACACGGATATGTGTTCAATCGATGATGCTTTTGTTTCTTTTCGTGGCATTTCCGGACTGAATTCTGTCTGAAGAATGGTAGGAAGCACCATAAGCAGGACATTCCAGCAGCCCGATAAGCCACCAACTGGCGGCAGCCACAGGCGGTCGTCGCCGGGAGGATTATCGCACCCTCCAGCACCCTTGCTGCGAAACACATGAGGGACTTTTACTCCTGCAGCCAGAGTTCGAGCAGCTTGTGTGGACTGTCCATCAGTACCGTGACGAGAGGACCAGGAATTTTGGCGAAGCAGGCACAGTAGTCAACCTCTAGCATCGCTGAATATAGATCTTCGCGTAAACCCACTAAGCTTGATATGTCCAAACGATACCTACAAGTGGCATGGAAAAATTACTCCAGCCTCATTCCAGAGTCCAGCACAGTCTTTTGGGATTACTCGGCGAGTTTACAGGCAACCAGCCCAGTTACAACCATCCCGAGGAGGATGAAGGCGATCTCGCGTTCTTGTTGGTCCTTCGACGGTGTACAGAAATCGGTTAGGACAGGTGCGGGCCATGTGGGGCTGGGTGATTTCCCTGTGACCTGGGCGTGCTCGCGGATAGCGGTGTCGTCATCGCGAAATGTGCGCTCTGCTTGTCCCGGTCGACAAAATTCGTCATCAATCCCGTAAAGACACTACGTCCTTTTTTCCATCACGCAGCCTGTGCTTCCTGCAGCGGTTCCATACCTTTATCGTGGCGTTTACGCTCCGCATCGACAGTGGAGCTTTGGAAAGCTGAGAGCAGAAAGTTACTACTTGAGAAGGCAAGTGCATTTACAAGAGCGCCTCCAACCATCATAGCGATCGAGTCCATTGTTACTTCATAATATCTGCTGGAACGATCCCCTGGTAAATAAGCATGTCCTTGGTCGCCATCACGAGGGCCACGTCCACGATCATCATCCCGATATCACGAGGGTGAAGTCTAGCTTAGGATGGGCACCTTCAAAGACCATCTTACCCAATCTTGGATATCCCTTGGCTAGGCCAGAGACGACTGAAATGTAATACAGCGTGTTTACGACACTAGAGAGGCGTTTTGGGATGGGTTTCGTCAGAGATGAACTTGAGTTTGTTGACTGAAAGCGGGCACGCTGTCCAAAAGTCGTGAGAATACTTTGGCCCCGGTTTTCGCTACAGATGGAATCATTTACGCCGTCGTTCGGGCACATCTAGCGTGACCAGATTAACGCAAGTCCAAGGGCTACGCTAAGTATTACTAGCATCACCTTTTCTTCATCGTGCTCTCTCGGTGACCTGGAATCTTCGGTGAAACTGGAGCGGGCACTGCCGGCACGGGTCTCGACATTACTGGAGTCGGACGGGCACAACAGCTGGCTGCGGCTTTTTAATGCTTGTCTCCACAGTCGAAGGCGTGTAAACTGCCGAAGGCTAGTTTACGTCTCCGTTGACCCAGAGTTTCTGGTGTGCTGTGGCTATAATGATATCGTTGTTATAGCCCCTGTTATTTCCGATTCAAAAGACCATATTAACAGGCGCCATGTACTCACCCATATCAAGCGCATAAACCACTTTGCCACGGGTGTACCTCAGGACGTTCTTGTACGGCCGAGGGAAGATCAACAGATCGGGTTATAACGTCTTCGACATTAGCAACGAAATGAATGGAAGGTGCGGCTCTAGCCTGCAGCCTTCTTAGTGAGGTGGGTAAGTTTGTAAGCCGGTGCCTGTCCGCCAAATATAAGACCCACAATGAAATTCGCTTACTGGCTGAGAATGAGCTTAATAACATCACCGATCACCTTTCTATAGCGCTGATTGACGGTAAGATTTCGGATACCGAGTTTCGGGTATTACTCGATGAAGTCCAAAAGTACACATAACACGTAACTCGATTTCATTGGTTAAGGAAACGAAAGACGAGCTAGTGCAGCAGGGACGGGACGAGGCTCGAGCGACCCTCGTGAAAAAAGTATCCACCAATCGAACTTCTAGACAGAGAGGTGGGATAGCGGGGTTTCACATACTTATGCTATTACTCGCAACTCGGTTATGAGATGTGTCAATCGCCCCTATCCAATATACTCATAGTGACCTCAGGTATTTAGCAACCTTACTGTACACAAAGGAATATGTATGAATAAATGTACGTATACAGCAAATATAATTCACTACTTGTAACTAAGAAGCAGTAATCATTAGGAAAGACAGTGAATTTAACTGGATACCTGTAACACAGGAACATGTACCAATGAATGGTCAATGCAACTGGCCATGAGAAGTGTCTGTGTGCCGCTTTAAATGAAAGTGTTGTAATTTTGTAATGAACAGGAATACCTATATTTTCTCTGTTCCTTCATTAAGGGGAATTAGATAAACCTATCACATACATCCCCAAAGGTACCAAACCGTCTGTCCAGGGTTGCAAACAAGAGAGATAAATTTACCCTTTGCTTCTGTTGGCATACTGATGCGTTGTTACTGTTCTTGTAAAGTGGGCTGCTCGCCTCTCTGCGTCTATGTATATACTGATTAGGCGTTGGATATACGAACACTTACAATCAAAGCGCAACTCAGACATATATTTGTTTACCTATACCATAGTAGTTTTATACTAAAGAGGTACACGATTTGGAAAACTGATTTGATTCATCGGCCAAAAACATTCATTGCCTCTCTTCGTCATCACTGAAAACTGTTGCCCGCTGCTCTTTGCATGAATTTGTCCCAATTTTTAAATTTAATATCTTTTCTTAGTTCCTTGCGTGTTTTTTTTAATTTGTATTTGGTGTTTTTGTAAAGTGGTGTTGCAATTATTGACCCGGAACGTCGATTTTGGTTGACGGCTGGTATATGAATGTCGATTTCGACGCCTAAGTTCTAAGAACCGATTTTCCCACTTTGGCAAAAGTTTTCTACATGTCCAAGCTTTGTACACTTCCGTCGGGATCTAAATTCGCCTGCATTTTGATCTGAGTCTCTTCCTTGCAGATGGCGCAAAAACCTCAGCACGGACTTCAGATTGTCAGTGATTATCTAATAAGGAAAATCAACAACTACTTCAAGTTTGTTGATGCTAACAATGATGGAGTTATTAGCAAAGAGGGTGCCAAACTGCCGCCTAAGAATATGGCAAGACTTTCAGGAGCTGCCCCTGTGGAGGCTGACAAAATGCTAAGAATGTTGATGTACTGGTGGGATGTACTGAGAGCTGAGAAGGGAATGGATGCCAAGATTCCCATTCTGAGGTCGCACAGGAAGCGGTGAGCTACTGCAACCGCACAGACCCAACAAAAGCCTTACAAGAAACTCACAAAGCACAGGAGGAAACTTTCAACCTCATCGATCAAAATAAGGACGGAATTACTTCTCCAAAAGAATTCGAAATATATTATATATCGAATGGATTCCAAGGCGAAGATAGTATCAGAAACATATTTAAACGAATCGAAAAGAACGGAGATGGCTTAATATCTCGTGAGGAGTATGTTCAAGCATTTTGTGCCTTTTGGCTGAGTGATGATCCTGAAAGTGGCTGTGACTTTATGTATGATCTGCCCCTGTAAATTGTGATCTGAGGAAAACATATAATGGTCAGATTTTTTTACAAAGGTTGGCTTTTCCTGTAATCCTTTTCATCGATATATAGCCTATAGCGAGCACATTAATGTCACGAATTGAAATTCATCACTTATTGAAATAAAACTAATCTTACTTCCTTCGTTCTGCCCTTGTTCGAGATATCAGCTCTCAGATACACACGAGCCATTTTCTTCTGACAGAATTCTTTCGGTGATCAAGCGGTTAGGTCATTCGCTCAAGTACAAGAAACATCTGACTTGATTCCTGAAATTTCTCACTAAACAAAAACTAGAAAATGCTGCTTGGAATTTGTTCAGTTTCTGGTTACCGTTCATGAGATTTTTCGTTGTTTATTGAGTTACTTGTCTTTCCCATGGGTAATATGTGTGTGAAATTCGGGGAGACTGTTTATCAGCAGTGTATAGGTATTCCGATCGGTACTATTTAAAATCCGGATTTTTTTTGTAAGAAGGGTAAAGATCTCTACCTTCCCCGTCATACCGATATACCACAACTCTACTCAGTTCCAAAATTCGTCAACTCCCATGTAAATCTCGCCCTATGGCGGTGTTAAACATACTAAATTTCGTGCCGCGTTCGTTCGTAAACCAAATGAAAAGGAATATGCAGGGGGCTACATAGTGTATGCAGAGATGTGGGTAAAATGAAGCGGTACTGAGTCATTAATGACTCGGAAAAGATAGGTGGTTTGCCGAGGTCTTATTCACAGTGTTTGGACGTGTTTGGACGTCGTACCGGATGAAAATTTAGAAAATGCCTCGCGAGACCATGAGTGATCAAGGATGGAAAGGATGAAGAAAGGTAAAGACAGAATACCAAGTCTACTATGTTATTTAATTTTAATCGGGGAGAGTTACCATACGAATTTTTTCTAGGTTATAGAATATTTCACGTGAGACCCACCCACTCCTGTTTGTGCGCTGATACAAGTGCCAGCATCTGGGTCACATGGCTGTTTTTGGTATAGGCAGCAGTTCATGCTCACGCTGTGGAGGTCGGCAAGATTTTTGATGACTCATTGATTGTCTAAGTAGAAATCAAACGCAGAAAAGTTTTAAAGGACCATACAATCATCCGCAGGGGAAGTCTGTAACTCACAAAACCGTGTGAGCCCATAGTACTCGCCATTCCACTCAGTCAGGCTAACTAACCCCGCCTCATGTTCACACCCTTGTGAATGTGGAACACTTATGGTACTCAAGTTGTTTGTAAACATTATAGAGCGGGAAGGGGGATCCTTGTGAATAGAGACATGACACAATAGCCGAGTTCTATGTTGTTCTGAATTATTTTCACATTATGTCAAATAGTACTGTATATCGTAGCGGTTCATCTAGCTTTACATGTCAGAAATATACATTGTCTTTGTCGTAATTTCCTATATTTGTCTTTTATGGAAATTAAATTCAGTTATGACATGGTCTTAGCTCCGTTCCAATATATAACGAGAACTGTCCGCAGTTATAAGGCTTCCAAGGCGTCTTTACACTCGTCACACTCTGTACAGAGCAGCCGGAGCACACTAGTTGTGCATCACAGCCGTACCGGTATTTTGAGAAACGTGACCGAATCACTGCAGTGTATATGCAGCATACAACATATGCCTGTGAAAGTATGCAAAATATAGCCCTACTAGCAAAATATGTAAAGGTAGAAAGAAAGGAATTTTCTCGTGTAATTGAACTGGATTTGCCTCTACTTACCCAGGTCAAACAGTAGTCGACAGCTGCAATTCTTGGGTGTCATTTTTTTAAACCCACAAATTTATCACATCTCCATACTTGAGGACCTATATGGAGGCGATAGTGGTTGACCATTTATGTAGTAAGCCACCAAATCCCAAAACAATCTCTGGGGGAATTCGCCTCCATTTTCAGAAGACTCCTCTGAAATGCCCTTTCACCTTCCTAATTTTCTGATGCGAAAGCTAACTCCAGCACACTTTTCACCGCAGCAAGCATGTTATATATGGTGACGCTTGTTTGCAGAGGAGTTTTTTTGTTAACGGTGATTTCTTGTGAACTGTGAATTTCGGACGGTGTTCCACCTGGTTCTCATATCCTGAGCTTAGCTGATAAACTACCAGTCACCGCCTTATCACCTGACGTCCTGATTGATATGAATGATATGTCGTATAAGAAATTGCCTTAGAAATAGGCTGAATTTGGAAGCCGGCTGAGGTCCACACAGTGCATTATGTTTCCTTTATCCTGGAGGTACCATGAAGATAATCGGTCTTATCAGACAACCTACTTTCAGAAAATTCAAAAATGAAAAACACGTTTACTTTAAGTTCTGGATGCTCCCAAGTGATCATGGTAAATTATTTTAGAACACTTTGATCAATTAAATGGATAAACGAAAGTTGACAAAAAAAAGGTCAGATAAGTCATTATCAATATATGAGCCACATTATCAATATGGTCCATACAACCCACCATACAATCAACACATTTCACTGCATTTAGTTTGGTGGAAAAAATTCTAAAGAATTGACATAAAGTACTTTAGATGTAGTTTTTAACGCTCTTTTCATTCACCATAACTTCATTTTTGCAATCTTTCTCGTTAAGCCTTCATCAGGAATAGCGCACGTGTATATATAACGAGAAACACAGACTGAAGAAGTTTCACCAATGATCATCATTGGCACATGCATAATTGACGATGAATTTGGTGATAGCCCGTTCATAGAGACAGAATGCACACACATGCGATGACGTTGAGGGGAACTATATACCATACCTTATGACGCATTCTTTCATCAATTTTTGCCGGTGCCTGTGTATTGTTTTCATGTTATTGTGTATACATGTGTTATATGTGTTGACAACACAGCACTCTGAGTAATACTATAGCAGGGACGCCTAATAAGTCGCATTTAACATCATTGCTATTTTTTTTACCTTATTCAGCTTAAGCCATAGCACAAGGGGGGTGTAAGTTGTTACTTTCAATACATTTACACCAGGCGTTAGAATAACACCCTATCTGGGGTAAACTGACAAGAGGCCGGATTATATCGGTAACTTGTGTCCATTTGCCAGCTATCACACTCTCGTCGCTGCTCTGGTTTTGCTATCTGTGCTGTAGTTTTTTACATTGGATGAAACTTACCTTGCTTTTACAAAAATGACCATGTTGCCACGATTGACGGTTTACGTTAAAACATCGCTTATATTAGGAACATTTCATTTTCTTTGGCTAAAATTAATTAAAAAGAATAAAACCAGGCACGGGATTTATCCACATATTTAATTTTTCATGCAACTGATTATCAGATTTGTTTCAGTAAACAAACGAGACTCACCAAACACTTGACAATATCCATCGGTATACAAGCTGGTAAAGGTGAAACAAGCGGCTTTCACCGACTAAGGGTTGTGGTTTTCGGCTATGAAGACCAGCGCAGAGCTATGCTAAGATGATTAACATATTTAGCTTCAATACGCACAAAAATAATATGTATTGATATGTATTGATGCCAGGTGCAAATCTGCAGTGTATGCGCCATTCCGTAAAAAATGACCACAAAAGTGCTGAAAGATATACATTGTGGGATAAGATTGTGACAGCCTGGTCCATATTAAAAGATTTAAAATGTCAAAAATGTCGACCGACCTACAGACCAATAGATCCATTCATCGACACACAATGTCAGTCATGAACCATATCCCCCCTTGCTTGTTGTTCATTTACCAGGCAAAGTCATGGGGATTACCTAATCGGATGTTTTCATGTGTGATTTATTTGCTATGGATATTTGTTTCTAGACTACGTCATGGATGTTTTCTTTTCCGAGGGATGTCACGTATATTTTCTTTTTCAGATAATCTTGTGAGATATTTTCCTTTCCAGATGATGTCATAAATACTTTCTTTACCAGACAATATTTTGAGACGTTTCCATTTTTAGATGATGTAATGGGTGTTTTCTTTCCGAGGTGATGTCATGGATATTTTCTTTTCCAGATAATATTATAGATGTTTTCTTTTCCAGCGGACATCATAAATGTTTTCAAAAGGTAAGACTGTGACATGAATGGCCCGCCGTTTAATGAAGTCATGCGGGAGCACCCCGTCAACACACTCTTTGTTGGTGCAATTGACCAGTTTACAATGAACGAACTTGCAAACTTCACAGATAACCTGGGTATGCCAAAGGCCCTTCAAAACGGACCATACTGATATTGTGATTGGCAAATCTTCAAAATACCCAAGGGCCTCCGTGGTCGATGTGTTAGCGTGTTAGTACAGCACAATGACTCAGGAGCCTCTCAACAACACGGCCGCTGACAATGCTGGCTTCCCCTCCGGCCTTACGCGGTTAAGTCTGCCAGCAACCTGCACAGGTTCATTGGCTTCCTCCCACTATAGCGCTGGTGAACCTCGTACAAGTGAAATGCTCTTGAGCATAAATAAATAAATAAGTCAATAATAAATAAATGTACTATTTAGCTGTTTGATTGTTCTTTTATTAATGTGGGAAAAGATGTACTCCTCGCGGCATGGAAAAGAACACAAAAATTATCACGACAATTACAGTCGTGTGCCTCTGATCTGCAACCATCCTTGAACAAAGTGCTAAAGAGAATTTTTTCATACATGGTATTAAAATGGTGTAAAAGGAAATGGAGGGTACTTATTTTATCTCCTAAAACCACGGACTCCATATCTGCTATCATTTTACCTCACAGAGTGATTCTGGTTTCCATTGGTCAATGCACGGTCACATGATATTCCTTAAAACTTGACGTACAAAGGTCACGAGGTAATGTACAGCGATTACGCGCTAATATCTAGCGATCTCGTGCGTTTATTCTAAATGATTATATCCGTTTGTCCGCTCTCTAACGTTCACTTGTGTCTAAAGTAAACAGTCGGAAGATCGATTTCTCAGCTAACGAAGGTGTCATGTCCAGCGATTTTGCGGTGCAGCAGAGCAGGTCATACCTTTACCTTTTTCTGCCACTTACTCTCTGTATAATTAAATGCATATTGTATGCTCGAGAGAAAGGATGTTAAACGTGTGCGGAGCACGAGTTGAACATCACTTCTCTAGAGCTCACAATCCCTGATATGCAATCCCACGACATGCATATCTGTATAAGGATCGCAATGAGTAAAGCCTTCACTTTGGACATGTGAACAGTTGCAATCAAAATGCACGCTGAGCAATATATATAGAAAAAAACTTGGCAGATCTTTGCAGGCGACCACAGCCTGAAAAACAAATTATGTCGGTTTCTCCGTAGGCTTGCAGGACTGCCGACCTTATGAGAGTGTCAATCAGCAGTCTACATCCAGTGCAGTTTAGCCAACGAGTGAACGGACAGGAAGCCAATATTTCTGAAATATTAAGCAATTTAGTCAGTCCCTTAATGGGTCATTGGAACATTTTAATTCTTTTCACAATTAAGCTATGTTCTTGTTAATTTATAGGGTGACAGCTTCATGGGTTGAGATACAACTGATCATAAATACTGTTATGTGAATGAAAGATTAAATGCATGGTATATCGATAGGAAAATATTACCAATATCATTAATGTTGAAGTAAAACAGCAGTAATATTAAGCCTACAGATTAGAATATGACTCTGTTATAATAATCCAGACTGATCTTGAAATGGTCTTAGCGAAGTTAACCTTTGTTCCTGAAACTTGTTTTACGTTACAAATAACAACGTAGTCTGTACAAAGTGGCTGTACACTTTATTTACACCTCTTTTTGTTGACTGATTTACTGATTATTTTGCTCATTTATCAATAGAAGACATTGAGATACTCTGCAATTTCGGGTGAAAGCAAGATATCCTCTACCGTTTACAGTACATTGTACAATATCACCATATATATGTACTGGAGTGTGCGGAAATAAAATTGTTACAGACGTCCTTACGGTATGTTGCTCACGCTTTTTACTGACTGGCGGTTCACGCTTACCGCTGGGTTCATCTGACCGCACTCATGTGCGTGAGTCACTTTCCTCATGTGTAAAATGTTAAACAACAACCAAATGTTGCAAATATTCCAAAATATTGTTCTTCTCAAAACCGGATGAAACGATTCCCTTTCACGATATACAAATGTACAAAGCTATGAAAGATTAAATCTGAGTTTAGCAGTTGTCAAAGACAAGCGGTCTGCTCCTTGATAATCCATTTGCTTCGATTAACTTCAGAAGATACTGATGTTTAGAGATCGCCCAATCCTCGGATCTTCTGATTATATCATCCCACAAGACAAAGCCCGATTTCCTTTCCCCACAGTGCTGGCAGCCTTAGTATAAGTGACATATTCTTGAGCAGGGCGTAAAACACCAATCAGACAAAGTAAACACTAAGTAAGAACCACGTGCCAGAGCATAACAACCACGTGTCAGTGGCGCATATCCACATTAGTAGCGTGTCAGTGTTATGTATACAGGAGTTATGCCCCTCTGAGCGCTGTCTACATTGTCCACAATTTGAGTATAGCCTGAATTTTTATCTGAAATCAGAATAAAGCTGTGGTTGGGATGTCACCCAGGCGTGTTTAGCCACTTATGCCTGACCATATCGCATTTAATACCTTACCTCTACTGGGGCCTCCTAGGTGGAAGAAGTTAGCTTGCTAGTGCAATGTAATAACCAATGACCCTCTCCCCAATGTAGTCACTGTGAATTCAATTCCAGCTCATCCTGTATTCCCCTTGGGCTGTGCGTGGGAAGATTAACTTTGGTAGTTGTGGGTTTCCCCGGGGCTCTGCCCGGTCGCTGTCGTATTAGTGAAATATTCTTGAGTATAACATAAAACACTAATGAAATAAATAAATAAACTGGAGATCAACGTCGACGTAGATTTTATTTGTTTCGGTAAACCTTTTACAGAGAAAATAAGAAATTAATACTTTAATATCGCTATGTCTGAGAAGGGGAAATGATAGCAAAAGTAATAACTTCTAACCATTTTGTCATGCTTACTAATAATTTCACTGTGATACTGTCATCAGCCAGCCAACACCTGCTGCACTGGACACCCCCTCTCCCCCCCCCCACCCCACCTTCCAAGTACAAAGTGAGTGCCTCTGACTTTTACGTATGATTTAGTTTAACTTTTAACTCAATTTGCAAATATGTACACCTAAACGGATGATTCCGTTACACGAAAAGACAACACTGGAGCAGATGTGAATATGATGCTATAAAGAATCCCATTTATAGTGAAAACAACGTCACTGTTGAGTTTTCTCTAGGCTCTGCCCGGTTTTCTCCCACCATAATGTTGGCCGCCGTCGTGTAAGTGAAATATCCTTGACAACGGCGTAAAACACCAATTAAATAAATAAATAAATGAATAAATACTTTTGTGATGCAGGATAAACAAGAGATCGCAGTTCAAAGTAAGCCAAAATGTTCACTTGGCGAAAATCAAACGGGCCGCCATGCTATCAATTTTAACCGGTCATCTTATACTTGAAATAAGATATTTCTACCACCCGAAAGACTATTTGTTTCCGATATCCTCCTTTCCTAGTTTACCATTATGCCACCTGGAAATATTGTTAAATCAGCTGTTTTGCTTCTGGTTGTGCTACAATTCTGGAGTAATTTAAATATCTTTTTAACGAGAAGGTGATAATGGAATACGCCTAAGATTATTCCCCAATGCCTCAACCAGGAGAGCACAATACGTTTCTTTGGACGGTAATAATGGAAAGGGACCGCACTTGGCACACAAATGAGTGTCTCGTCTCTAATACTGAAGAGCGTAGGGTACGGATGAGCGTAGGGTACGGACGACGCCGTGTGGCGGTTTTTGTAAAATATCTAGCGATTATTCATCTTCAAATGGCTTCGGCACCATGTTTCAGATACCTCTCGGATATACTGTGCCAATTATTGCGAAAGAAATAATCAACCTGGAACAGTTAAAACTTAAGAATTACACTACCTGGACAACTGATTTTACCACACAAAAAGCTGGAAGATTGGAATTTTCAGTCGCGTCCACGACTGGAACACACGGTACTTTTAAAATAACTTACAGCTCTCATCAGTCTAGTTAGTAAATATTTATTCCTCAGTACTTAGCGCAACACTTTATATAGCAGTTGATCTCTTTGAGTTGACAAGCAGACACACGCTGTTCCCCTCTGGCCGAAGTTCAGATCACTGCACTGTATTGGCATGCAGCAACTCGGTCCTTTTAAAACACGGTAAACATCCCGCTCAGTCGATATTTACATAGCCACAGATTGGGCATTCTTTAGAAGTAGTCTGTGGGATGATGTGTCTGCATGAGTACATGTACTAGAACACGCTTCGGCAATAGAGGTGTCCAAGGTTACATAACCAAAGGGGTTTCGAATGTTTCTATTCGATCATACCTGCTGGGATGGAGAGATCAGGTTTTCGCGATGAAAGTAACAAACATTACATACATACACAGAAATTAACCAGAAAAAATAAATCACTCATTACATACATAGCCATATATCTGAAATAAACCAATAATATGAGCACATTTGCGTGTGGCAAAGAAAAACGGAGAAGTAGGTGTTTATATTTCTGATGCAATAATGTTTTCATCGTGGAGTCAAATGGTGAACAATGCCTTTTCTTGCCTTTCGGTGTAACACAAATAATGTGTCTATATGCCTGTTATTGTAAATAATTCGAGTCCCGAGTTATGACATTTGAGTTGCTTCCCTTTCTGTAACATATCAACCTTCCCAGCATTATGGCGTCGTTTATTATATCCCCAATTTCAGCTTTGGGAGAATCAAAAAACAAGAGAAATACCTTCTTACACAATGTATTTATTCAAATGTAATTGAATACCATTGATTAACAGCTACATATGATGTTTTTATCCTGGAAATACACACTATTTTATAAACGAGCTTATATCAATGATGTTCAAAGTCAAAAAACAAGCTTACGCATTCTAGAAATAATCCATAGTGCTCATTTATAGACGAGGCGTTTGACAGTGAGTTTTATGTTTTTGTTTTGCTTTAAACTTATGTTGCTGACAATCGTCAATGGGGATCAGGAACAAGTTCTTGCAACTTACATGGCCTTCTCCCTACAGAGAAAATACACAAATTTTGTACATATTTGAATCCAAAAATTTTACTGGCGTAAAACAAAGTAATCTTAATAGCAAAAGATATAAACGTAAACACTGAGTTGTGTTAAAGATACAAATGACTTACATAGCATTTGATATAATATAAAGAAAAAAACACTTTAGTATCAAAGAGCGAATAAGTATTTTAATCTAACTTTGCCAGTCGGGTCGCTAAGGATTAAATCTTTTGGTTTCTATTATATCTCTACTCACATCCTCGAAAATAGTTTTAGATAAAGTAGCATCGTTGTCTTTCTCCCAGAGCAAATCTTGGGGTGTTAAATCAGTAGGGAGTGTTTTCATCATCTTGGTTCTGCTTATCTTATACAACGAGCAATGAAAGAAAAAATGGTCTACATTCTCTCACAGATATCCACACCGACAGCTTGGGTCGACGGCCTACATTCTCTCACAGATATCCACACCGACAGCTTGGGTCGATGGTGAGGTACCTTTGGACAAGGTGAACATTCAAAAGACTGCAATTCTGCCTTATTTGAGAAGGAGTTACGCTTACTTTTCGATTTCCAATAAATTGCCTTGGTTTAGTTATTCGCCTTGACATTGAGTGGAAAAAACTCCCTATAGCTGTCGTATTCCTTACATCTAATTCAAGGTTATTCCATTCTCGTATTACTGAGGAAAAAACGAATTTCAAAATACAATTATTCTTGTCCTAAACATAACGTACTCTCCATTGATTCTTAAGTTATAAGATATCGTTTTATAAACTAGTGCCGTCAAGAGACTCTGTAAATCGAAAGGCGCTTTACTATAAGTTTCAGCTTTACTATTTGCCTTCCATTCTCAAAGTTTCCCACCCAGTCTCAAAGTATAAATAATTTCTGCTGCAGTTAAACGGAAGACCTGTTCCGACGCGTCCTGCAGTGAGCTGTAACTGTTCCAGGTTTCCCGATTCTGGGACAGTACCGCGTCCCAAACTATTGATCCATACTCTAATATGTTTCTAATAAAAGATAAATATATCTGTTCGAGTGCTTTTCCGCCAAGTTGGTATTTTAGTTTCCACATGATGCCTGTACGCTGTGATACAACTTTACATATTTCAGCGATGTGGACGTACCATATAAAGTTGTCTTGGAAGATTATGCCAAGACGATAATGTGTAAAGGAAGGTTTAATCAAAGTGTCACCAAACACAATTCGTAATTCTGGCGGAATCCGTTTACCTGTGAATAACATTACAACTGTTTTTAGGGCGTTCAAACTGAGTAGTTATTGTTGCGACCATTCTAATAGTCAGCTTTAATCATTATTAATAATGACTTGTATGTCTTCATTAACAGAAGGGGAATGTTGCAACGAGAAATCATCGGCAAAGGGTAGAATGATACTTTGGATATTTCTGGCTATATCGTTGATACATATCAAGAATAACAACTAACCAAGTACTGACCCACGTGGTACACCAGCTGAAACAGATTTAGAATCTGATGACGTATCTACCCATCAGGACTTGTTGGTTGCTTGCTTACATAGTTGTTAAACCAGTCAAGTGCACCTCCCTCTATGCCATATTGCCAAAACTTAAATATCTAGCCTTCGCGTCAGACGGTATCAAAAGCCTTGGATGTATAGCAGGAAAATACACAAGTATTTTCACCATGATCTGACAAATATTATGGTAGATTTCTATAAGCTGCAATACCGTTGAGTGTCCTGGCAGAAACTATGCTTGATATTTATAGATTAGATTGTTAAAGTAAAAATGGCTATACACATGTTCGAATATTATCCTATCCATAATTTCCCCAAAACAAATAATCAACGATATAGGCCTACAGTCTGACGGCAGATGTGGGTCATCTTTTTTTATAAACAGGGATAACATTTGCGGTTTTCCAGCTTCTGGAAAATTGCTTACTGGCCAGGAACGTGTTGAAAAGATGGTTTATCGGTTTGCATGTACTGCTGGAAGTGGCTTTGATCATTCGATGGCTGATCAAGTCATTGGTGACTGCTCTGTTGATTTCCAACGTGGATATTATATCAATTATGTCGTCTTCAAAAACTGTAAACATTTCAAGTTTTTCCTCGCAAATGCTTTGAAAAAGGGTAAAGGCAGTGTCGGGTCGTTTATTTGGGATAGAAACACAAAGTAGTCATTCAATACATCTGCTTTTTCAATATCCGAATATTCTAATTCGGACGTATTGTTCGCGGTTTGTTTAATCAGTGCAGGACTATCTGTTGATTTATTAATATTATCCCTGGGCTCATTAAGAGTTTTCCAGTAAAACTTTGGGTTTTCACATATATTTTTTTCCGAGGTTTTCAACATTACTATAATGAGTTGTTTGTGCATACTTTTCCTTATTATTGACTTTATTTCGACATTGTTTGCATTTTGTTTCGTCATCAGGTCACCTTGTTCTTTAAGTTGTTTTCTTTAATCGACCGCATTTTCTCAATTCTCTCCGTAATTCTGAATCAAACCCCGGTTTATCATTAGGACGTTTGACTGCTGTTTGTGTGGGATACACTCTTCGGCTGTTTCAATAAATAGTCGTCTGAATACATTTTCTGCTTCGCAAACGTTAGCACAATTATCAAATAATTCTTTCCAAAGTCTGTCAAAATCTGCAGTCTTGTATATCCAAACCTCTCTTTTGTACGATTGGAAAACATTAACAGATATGGCGAACTCGACATACGAAGCTCTATGGTCACTCACCTCTCTGTCCACTCTAATAATACCACAGACAAGCATCGTTAAATCACCGCAGATTGCAGTTGGATCCATGAGAGGGTTAGAATTATCAGTGACCTGTGTGTGTTCAGTAATAATATTTTTAAAATTTTATCCTTACATTATGCATTCAAGAAAGCAGGGTTTATTATCCAAAAGATTATCGTTTAAATCACCTGTTACCATTATAGTTTTACCCAGTTCCGTTAAGTTTTATGACATATTTTTATGGGATTTATAGGTTGCGTATGGACTCCTTGGAGTTATATACGAGGTGTTGAGAAGAGTTTCTTTTTGTCCTTTATGTATCTTACCTATAGTGCTTCGAAATTGTTTACAACTGATTCCAGTTCCCCGTAGAACTACGTGATACATACACCAGACTACCTCCCCAGGGATTTACGCAAACTGAGACCCTATCTTTCCTGAAAGGCGGAGGATAAGCATCAATTGTAAGAGTATCAGAATCAAAACGGACATCTATATTTGTTTCTGTAAGTCAGACGACATCAAAATCTTAGAGATATCTGTAATATAGGATAACCTATGACGGGCGCTTCTAATATTTAGATATTTCATTATTTTCGACAGCTGTATCGGGACCAGGATTGGGTTCCAAATCTCCACAAATTGACAAGAGAATCAACAACAAAATTAAAATGTTTTGCTGAGGATATATGTCTTGGAGGATCAAAAGAGATATAATAATATAATAAAATGAAGGTTTATTAGCTTAAAAATTGAGCAATATGTACTTGAGACGCTACACTTGATTACATAAACCTCATGTCATCTGGCTTGAGAGACACCAACTGATATCCTGTAGGACATAATATCATCACCCACTGTTTAAGTAGTGCTGACAGCAAAATAATGGATATGAAGTGTGATTAAAAAGAAGAAGAAAAATATCGCTCTGATATAATACACAAAAACATATATTAGAATAATATCAAGCTAACCATAAAAATACATTCAGTGTTTTTGGTTCTATTGGTAATGTAATTGTAATGCAAGATATTCTTTTGGACCGTTGAATATTACATAACTGTACAATTTGAAACAACATTTCCTGTAAATATAGCCACAACCTAGAATGCTCTGCCGTGCTAGATACTACTCAGCATGCATATGATAAAGTGATAAGCATTCAATGCAAACTAAGGAATTTTAAACAGTACTTAAGAAATGCAGACAAAAATGCTTGTCTTAGCTAATCTTATAATATGTATCCACACACAATATTACATATATTTATATACGCTGCACGGAACCCAGTCTTCTGACTGGTTCTGCCTTTGAGTCTTGCTGTCTGAGACCCACGAAGGTCTGGCAACGAAGATTGGCGCTTCATTGGTGGCTGATGTACCGGAGAAGTTTGAGGATCCATCTCATTCTCAGGTTGTTTTCCAGCGCGTTTACGTTGACACTTTCTTCAAATGCGATTGCTACTTGACAGATAAGACAATACGGTGTCTACCTGTCGGCAAGTTTTCAAATTGCACTACCCTGGGTATAAAACTACAGTTCAGTTATTCTTGCATAGTGACAAGTTGACTGACGAGCTGTCCGCCAAATTTGTTTGTGGTTTCATTTAAGGTATTTCCCTTAGAAGATAATTAACTCCGATGTTCAAAAGTTTTCCAAAAAACATATAACACAATCACTCAAAATTTCATGCTTTGAGCATTTCCTTTGGAGCCTAAAAATTAGAGGTTGTAACAACTGGCTAGTGTTCTGTTTACATGCAAACTAGTCTATCACATAATTCGCAAAGGGTTGCAAACTGTTGTCTATTATGTACATATTTAAATTTTACCTTTTTAATATTTCTGTCTAACCCAGGAAGCTCCAAGCATTATGACTTTGTAGAACACTGAAGATGAGGACAAACGGCTCAGAGCTACAAACTATTACTGCCCTGTTTGGCTTACAGCAGCCTTAAGATTTCGTCAGGAAATGATCTGTTCCTCCGGAGAAGCTCACCAATTCAGGAAGGTGATCTTGTGCCAGAGGTTTCTCAGCGCCCGCGGCATCTGGCGAACAGGAAAGTCCTCCATCAGTACACAAGGTATGGTGTCATCTCTGCCTTCTTGCAGGTATTTCACGCCCGAGTACTCGATATCCAGAGGACCGTAGCGGGAATCCAGAAATTCTGGGCTGATGATTAACAAAATTTTACGACTCTCCTTCATTTTGTTCCATTTTTAACCTCAACGATGCTGTTGTAACTGAAATCTATTCCTCGCAGGTGGGCGGAAAGGTTTTCAGTGGGTATAGACGAGAGAACTCCGAAACGACAGTCAAGAAAATGTCGATTTTTCTCAAGACGGCTCGTCGATTCTCCGGTGGCGCAGATCGAAGTCAGAACAAAAAAGACGACTGTTGGCAAGATTGTTGACATGGTGAATGGCAATGGTTTTAATACCACAGCTTCTCAAACGTTGAGTAGTATTCTCCACCAGACAGGATTCTGGCGCTTCCTATAAAATACATCACATCAAATACATCACTGACATCATGTCAAAAATCTCCTGCCGAATAAATTTTGTGCTAATGCACTGAAGAAGGTTCATATGCAAACTGACTTCCGGCGGCTATCTGGCCACAAGATGTCACACATTTGTATTAAAAACATAAATCGATATGCATGCAAGTGTATACATTGAGCAGAAATATGTTTTTATTTGTTGTGGTCTCATGGAAGTTGTGGTCACGAAATCACCAAAACCCTGGTCAAAAATTTTCCATTTACTTAACGTAGAACGTTTATGTAAGGCCGCATGAAACTAGTAACTGTTGTGGAATGTGGTCACAGGGACCCATCCTTTCAGCAATGTGTCTATTCTTTCCTCTAACAACTTTGAACAGAGTAGATTAACGGTAAACCTTTCAACTTTGTATTCTTTCCTCCAACGGCCACGTATAGAAGGCCGCTGCAGTAATCGCTCCATGCTGTCCTTTACTCTGTACTTGAAGTCCACAGACTTCGATTTTACCGTAATTTGGCGCATCTGTCTTTGTTTCAAATGCATAGTTGAATATCACGGCCACATAACATTTCAAGCCATCGTCCAGCAAATTTATTTTAATTAGATACAATGAAAATCAGTATGACAAACGGAAATATGCCATTCTTTGTCTCACAAAGCGCAAGCGCAAGCCCTTAAACGGAAGGCGATATTTTAAGTTATGGTTTTGTTGTGTCACGTGGTGTTGTTGGTGCCTTTTCAAATTTCCATAAAGGGCGCCGAAGCGACGTTTTACTTTTTCCAGACAATCTCTTTAACATATGTTTTCGTGCATGATAAAATCTGATTCATTTAGCCCACAGAAGTGCAGTAATTCTGTTTGCTATCATGTGCATCCACTTATCTTACCAGGAGGCTGCATATTATGTCAAAATGGGAATCTCTGACGGACTACACAAAATTCGAATACAATATATCGTTTCTTGACGTCAAGTCGGAGTGCTTGTGTATTACCTCAATGTTTTATGAGCACGGAAGAAATGGGACTCACTACCGGATAGAACAAAGGAGCACATAGCTATGGACCGCTCTGTTAGAGCCCGGAAGGAGTTTTATAAGTTCTCCATTCCATGGTATCCTTTTTAAACACAGGCCTAAGTGTTGCTGACTCATATGAAGTGATACCGTTAATGATGAATGTTTTATGTTTGAAAGCGAAAATTTTCCCAAGACGATGTAGGTTAAAATTTTCTATGTTATTTGGAGAACATATGCCCTAGAGAAAGGGTGTGAACCTAAGACTGCTTGATGTTAATGCTAATGCCCCTATTGTTTGAACAACAACGCACTCCTTGATTTTAAATACAGCCACTCAATGTATAATTGGGGCTTCCGTGGTTCAGTCGGTTAGCGCGCTAACTCAGCGCAATGACCGAAGCCTCCCACCAATGCGGTAGCTGTGAGTTCAAGCCCAGCTCATGCTGGCGTCCTCTCCGGCCCTAAGTGAGAAAGTCTGCCAGCAACCTGCGGATGGCCGTGGGTTTCTTCCGAGTTCTGCCCACAATAATGGTGGCCGCCGTCGTGAAATATTCTTGAGTACGGCGTAAAACACCAATCATATAAATAAATAAATAAAGTCAATGTATAACAATACGCTCCCGCTGACCTACAACATATATCTGCCCAAGCACATTCAGTTGAGGGAACCGCAGATATTAGATAAATAGGGGATTTTTGGTCAGCTTTTTTGTTTACAAGTTTTGTTGATAACTTCATAAGAAATGCATAATGACAAAAGAACAACCCACCCGCTTGAAAAAAACCCTTTTTGTGATCAACGAGGTGATTTACACCTATAACAAAAACTGTTTTGATGCAAGTATGTGAATTCAAAATTAGGTGACTTTTGACAGTCTATTTGCACTGACGCTTTTTCAGTTCCATGAACATTGTTTTCTGCTGCAGTTTGGAGCGCATATTTTAGGGAACGTTTTTCAAAAGAAGTTTCATGGTTTCCATCAAATTCCAATATGGCTGCCGTGTCAGCTGGCCTATGAAGTTACATTTTAGCATTTTGATTCCGTTGTTTTCCCTGCAGCTGCTGTACAAATTTGGAGATAATAACCCGGACCAAAAATACATAAATCAATAAATAATGAAGTAAATAATGGGGCATCACCCACAGGACTGATACCCTATATAGTAATGTGTTTCTTAACTTCAACATCAACAGGTTTTCCTGTTTAATCCGAAGTTAAGTGTGTGTTCCAGTTTAGACCATCCATGTTGTAAAATAAGCGTAAAATAAAACCTCTACTGCAACATAGGTGGCGTGGTGGTTAGACCGTCCGCCCTTGGTCAATCCCGGGTCGGGCCATACCAAAGACTTTCAAAAAGATACTTGTTGCTGCCTCTCATGGCGATAGTCACTGACAGGTTAGAGCGAGGAAACAGGACTGATCGACCCGTTGTCAGTATGATGTGACAGGGTGTCATGTCTGGTGTCTTCTGCATGATGTTCCATTGGCGGCAGGACTTTGGCGGCATAGGCTCGCCCTGCCACAAGTATACACCGCATATCTACATTCTGAAGACCCTCGTAAGCGCCGTGGAAAAGGCAACGGTCGTGAATTCAACTTCGGCCTAATAACACCATGGTTTAACCTGGAACCTTGATTATGAGGTACTAAACTGAACTCTATTAATATCGCTCTACGGAACCCCCAAGCATCAGGACATATATCTTGTATGGAACCTTATAGGGTACCATCACAGAGGCAAGACAAGGAATTACTACAGGTTCAGTGTCTGTGCCGTCTTTTCCAAGAGTGTAGCCGGGTTTGGTGTTGACCTAGACCCTTACATGTAGCATTATTATACCTGACAGGTTACTACTTGTTTTCCATTGGTTAATACACGGTCACATGGTATTCCGCAAAACATGATGCACAACTGTCACGAGCCAATGTACAACGATCACGCGCCAATAGCCAACGATTTTGTGCGCTTAATCCAAAAGTTTATCTGCTTTGTCCGCTCTCTCACGTCCACTTTCTGATTAAGCTAACAGCCGGCATTCTCTTAAATTGTCACCTCCAGTATAATCGGATCGTAACCTTATATCTTACGCCCCTCGTGGCCCGAGGATACGCGGGGGGTCGCCCGACCCTGGGCCGACAATACGTCGAACATGTTCCCCTCCTTCAGCGGATGCTGATGCAATTCTCTAGCGTATCTTGATGGGAGTTTATTGTCATTATAACGTAGCGTGTTTCGGCACACCAATCATTCAGACGTGCTGACTGCTGTCGTGTAAACACAAATTAAACTCGGCTGAGGACATTTTGTCATTGTCAGGCCATGATAAACCAGAATGGGAGGCACTCGGCTACTGTATCTAGCACTTGGCCTGTGTTTCCATTTGACATGTTTCCTTGACATAACTATTTTCTCCATTCCGAAGAACGGAAAGTTCAAGCGTGATGTTCGAAATTTTCTACTTGTGCCTCTGAGAAGTGAAGGTCGAAAGGTTACTGTGTCCTATTTTCGACATGTCAAGCTTAATTTTGCACTGACTGCTTAGAGCAGATGTGATAAACACAACGTGATGACTTTACTGACCTCCTACATGCAAAACAGCGCCAATTTGAGATCGGCTGAAGAGAAGCGTAAGGGCGTCGCCTCTTATTTTCGAGAAACACTGTAAGCAACACACGATCAGTGTGAAGAAGACATCGATTTTCCCTTACAAACCTCGCACATGCAAAACTGGCCCAGTTTGAGGCATTTCGTGACTAATTTACACCAGCTGACAATTAATTTTGTCAGTATAAGGCTTACGGATTAAACTAAAGCCGATTTACAGGAAACGGAAAGTGTTTTAGACAGTTATCACATGCTGTTTACCAGGATATTAAAATAAATATATAACACTAAAACTTAAAATATTCAAATGATGCCGGCCGGGCAATGTCATAAAATCATATGCCGATCGTGGCGCCATGATATGACCATCATCCGCGTATGATGGCCGGATGACACAACGATCGTGACAGCAAATTTGCTCACCATCGGCCAACGGTCCGTGAATGGTCAGCGGACCATACCCCGACCGTCAGGCCAAATGGGCGGAGGACATCAGGTGAGGATCCGACTGTACTGTAGCAACGGCGTAGACGTCCAGCAATTTAGGTCTTCAGCACAGCAGGTCATTTCTTCTCATTTTTCTTCAGCTTTCTTTCGGTATAATAAAAGATATAGCGCACGCCGTGGGATTGTCTATGCAAAATTGTGAGCTCTCGACAGGTGATGTTCAACTCGAACTCCAAACTCGGTGAACACCACTTCTCTCGAGCTCACAATTTCTCACAGACAATCCCACAGCCTGCGCTCTGCCTACAATATACATACTCCAGCCTTCTGTCCCTAAGTTTATGTACATGTAGAACAAACCAATATTCCGTCCAAAAGAACGTTTCTTTTCTCTCTTTGTCATACAAACAGGATAAATGAGTTAAAATTACGATAATTATTTATTTATTTATTTTCGTGTTTTACGCCGTACTCAGGATTTTACTGGAAAACGGACAGATCACGGCGGGAAATCCACCACGGCAGCCCGAGAGCAAGCCAGCATGAATTAGATTTGAACTCGACCGCAAACATTACAATGTTATTTATTGTCGTTATACATTTAGGGTTTCAGGAATCCTCAGTTATTGGTTATTTGTATCCATGTATACAGAGGCCAAAGTAGATATACTTACCAAATCGCTTTCTACATCTAATTAAGACGCAACCCGAAGCCCGATTTCTTTTCTGTTTGATACGAGTGAAAGTTAAAGGTTTATTGACAAGGAAGTGTATGCAGCACATTTAATATGATTTATCACGTGTCATTTTCCGATATTTATTTATTTATTTGAATGGCGTTTCAAGCCGTACTAAAGAACATATCTCTTATAGGACAGCGGCCAGTATCATGTTGAGACCAAACCGGGCAGAGCCATGGAGAAACCCACTACCACCAGCAGGTTGCTGGCAGATCTTCTCACGTACGGCCGAGGAAGACTTGACCCCACATCGACCGCACTGGTGGGAGGTTTCCGGGTCATTACGCTGCGGTAGCGCGCTAATCAACTGAGCCATGAAGGCCTCATTTTGACATAAGTTGCCCAGATGTGTGCACGATCGTCCATCAAATAGGAAAGAAAGACTTATCTCTTAAATGACACATAGCTTCATATTTTCGATTTCGTATTTATATGTTACTGTTCTGGTATTCATTTACCAGCACGCAGTCCCGTGTATCCACATACAGATTAAAACTGCAGCGGTTACACCCCTGTCTATTATGGCCATATTTATAGCGAACAAGACTGAAACAGCAGAAACAAATGTAACGATTTAGACCACAAATTATATCAAAATGTTCTCCAAGGTCTGTCAGATATGGTTGGGGAAAGGATTTTACAGAGGAATATTTCCGAATCAATTTGATTTATGAATGAATGTAGCAGCCCAATTCGACGTACCTGGAACTAGAACGAGGCCATGACTTTCTACTGGTCGTGACTTTTTACTTCCTACTGGCGCAGAACATTAGGACGTTGGTTCATAGGACTGTCACTGGAATTTCAAGACGTGAGAAATGGGAGCGGGGGTATATCAGAATACAGTGGGTGTTCCAAGCTGCTATAATAGGGGGTGTATTCAGGCTTACTTGCGTTAAGAGGAGCTCGAGAAGTGTCACACTTCAGTTTACAGATCCAGCAATTCGTATTAATTAATAATTAAGTAATAATTTATTTACTTGCTTGTTGTTTAAAGCCACCTTCACTGATATGTTGGCTGTCAGTTTCATCGGTAGAGACCTCCTGAGTGTTCATTTATAAAGGATATTGCAAAATGAAGTTTGAATACCATAAATATTGTTCGAGTGAAAAGTGGAAATAACAAACCACGAGACGCTTTTTCAGCTTTCACGAAAACAGTGTTTATGATATTCAACCATCACTGTGCAATATTCCATTTATTATTTATACTTTAACAATGTCATGATTTTATCTACTTAAAGAAGTTTTAAGCAATATTTTTCGATGCACGCCTGCAATGACCTTTGAGTAGCGTGACGTCGAATACATGACGTCAAGTATGACGTAATGTCTTCTTGCGCGGCGTCGGAATATAACAAATGATTAGACTTGCATTATGACGTCATCCGAGTGAGCTCAGATTCGTACGTCAAAAAACACAAAGTGTTTCATTTTCGACGTCACGGCGCCTGGATCATGGGTCAAGATCACCAGCGGTGTAGTGTCAAAATGTAATGACAAAAGTGATATCAAACTAGTGAAAACATCGCTTTTATCAGTGAAGGATATACTGGGATTTCCCTGATGTATGAATAATAAAATACAACACTTATTATTAAAATAAAACTTCTTGAGAGAAGTCACAGTGTTAGTCCAGTAAACTGGTTTAACACAAAGTCTGATTTAAGTCTCTTTGCATTACGTTCATGTTATTGTATATAAATGTGTTAAACGTAATGACCGCAGAGCACTAAGAATAATTCTAGACCAGCGACGTCTAATAAATTGCATTGAACATTACTGCAATTTTGTTTACCTAGTTCTGCTTAAGTCACGGTGCTAGGGGGTGTAAGCTGTTACTTCTTAAACACTTACATGAAGAGAAAAAATAAAACCATAACTGAGGTAAAATGACAAGAGGTCGGATTTCACCAGTGACGAGTGGCCATTTGCCAACTGTATGTACCACACTGTCGTCTCTGCTCTGGTTTTACTCTTTGTGCTGTAGTCTTTTATAATACAGATTTGTGATTCTGGGGCCTGACCTCCGGGATGGTATCCTGGATTATGCAAGAATACAATATAAGAGACGAGAAGAAACCGGATTTCAACGGTAACTTATGCCAACTACCACACTGAGGTGGCTGCTCTGGTTTTACTCTCTATGCTGTAGTTTTTCTTATCACTCTGTCACTGGCTCAACAGACTAAAACATCTTACCGCGGTAGGTTCGATCCCAACTGCTGAATCAAGGTTTTTGTGTATAATAATTACGTGACGAGCGACGGTGGTGGAGACAGCCATTCGTTTTCCTCCACATGCTGAGCTGAAGGATATCTAATCTATACGTGAAAAATTCTTCAGTGCGGCTGGAACTGAGGTAAATTAACAGGAGGCCGGATTTCACAGGTGACTGTTACACTGTCGTTTTTGCTCTGGTGTCACTCTCTGTACTGTAGTCCTTTATATTTTATACATCAGATAAATATGTAAGGACAAAAACTATGACTATACCTGCACACAATATATCTTGAAACAAACTGACCAGGCCTTGTGATAAACTGGACTGGTCTCAGAACTTAAATTTTTTGCTTTGTGTCTATCATTTGCTGTATATGAAACTTAAAGTTGAATGCATACAGATCAGAAGACTTGCAAGTCTCACTTTGTGATTTCCAACGATAATCATGTGTACTACCGACACATTAACGGTCCTGCTTTGCCATCAGGTAAGCTGGGCTACTGCTGACTCATCTGTGGTAGGTCACTAGGATACATGTATGTGTGGTTTGTCGTGTGCCACTTGGCTTCAAGTGGTTTGTAGTGCGCCAGAAGGTTACCAGTGGTTTATCTGTAGGCGCCAATAGGCTAATCATGGTTTGTCAGTAGTGCCCCATTGCCCTACCATTAGTTCATCTTGTGAACATTTTAGAACCGTTTTCCTTATGTTCTCTCTCGTTAAGCCATTTCTTTTATACTTGGCGCACTCGCGTCTGTTTTACTCACAGGAGCAACGACAGTAGCCACGACGACAAGTGATCATGATCAGATAATCTGTCAATGCTTTCCCCTCAGAAAAAGATTGCATGTCGAGACACATACCATATCTACGCAGTCAGCGGTAAAACTGACAAAAAAATTGTTGGAAGAGAAAAATGAAAAGGTCGGAGGCCCAAGTTTAAAAGTCACAGCCGTGGGTTTAAAGGTGGAAATCTCGACTTAACTGATCAATCACGAATTGTTTGCCATCAAACACCCAATGTGGCAGGCCCAAACGACCTCATTCACTGTTCTCAGAAAAGTCTTATCGTAAGAAATGTGACCTTGGTGTTAACTCAGGAACATGGATTATAGAATGGGCCTGATCGCATACACAAGCCATGTCTAGGGTGATTATATCTAGAATGTCATTTTACCACACGAAGTAATGTAAACCGGAACAGTGAATTCAAGTGTAAAAGTCATTCTGCAATTTTTGGTGTTCGTTTACACTCTATTCCGTTAGGATTATAAGATATGGCTCAAATGTTCATCGTGCCTGTGAATTTACAAATGTATTGACCGTTATTCCTCACATAAAAGGTGTTACTAGACAAGTGAATATGTGGTAAATATGCAGTTAACTTCGTCTCAACAGCAACATATCAACAGGCAGCAAATATTACTAGTTACAACATTGCCAGCACGTTTTAACATAAAAAAACATTTGTTTTTGCGGTGTATGTTCAATTGTTTAACGTTGGAGTTCGTGTTATCTACCTCTTTAATTGCCTTACGTGCACGGCTATACAGAAGGAGCGTCGTGCTAAAAGGCAATTCATATTTCACAAAAAAGGGAACGGATTTTAAAGAGATGTTCACTGTGAAAAAAACGATACACGCCTGATTTGTTCAACGGCAACAGCCAAGGCACCTTAAACGGTCCCGAAGTATGCAGGATTTATATCACATAAAAAAACAAAAGCAGAGAGCGTCAAGTAAGTATGGGAAGCTATATTGGATTATTTCATTTAGCTGGGGCGGCACGAAGGCGATCACCGAGCCTCGGTCCCCTTGTATTGTTGTCATGTTATTGTGTACTAGTACATGTATTACATGTGACGACAACAAGGCATTTTGAGTAATTCCAGACCAGTGATGTCTGGCATATTGCAGTTAACATCACTACAATGCTTTCTGGTTTATTATATATTATTTTTTTTCTCACCTAACTCTGCTTGAGCGCGGTGATAAGAGGCGTGAACGTTGTTACTCCCATGAACACTTAGAATAAATCCCTAAACACTAAACTGACAAGACGCCGGATTTCACAGATAACGTGTCACCGTTTGCCAACTATTACAATGTCGTCGCTGCTCTGGTTTTACTATTTATTCTGTTGTCTTTTATACTTAGGCGTTTAGAACGTCATCCCTGTTTTGCCAAAGGCCCTTTGTGAGACTTATACGTGTAAATAGAGGCTTAAGATTAGTGGATACCTTACGGTTCATGTATCTATGGGTGCTTTATTCGGATAAATGTTCACTTTATCAGTGATAGATATCAAAGATTGCGGTGAGTTTCTCCTCCTGTATAGACGGGACTAGCTCTAGCCTCCTAGCATTGCATCTGATCGGTCATTTAAGTCCCGGACCCTGTTCCACAAAGCAGTCACACACCAAATTGGTTCTAACTACTATGACAACCCATGTTAAAGATATAAGTATCCACGGTAGTTACAGGTAACTTAGCGTACGACTGCTTTGTGGATCGGGGTCTAGGCCCCGAGTTTTGAAGCAGGGTATTGGCAAGGTACATCTCTCTCCACATGTCTTTAATTCCCCTCCCATTTGTTTGTTTCTCGAGGGGGCTAGCGGTCTAGCACAGTGTAACGAGTAAAGTCCAGCTCATGCTGGCTTCCTCTCCAGTTGTACGTGGGACGGTCATCCAGCAACCTGCGGATGGTCGTGAGTTTCCTCCGGGCTGTGCTCGGTTTCCTCCCAAAATAATGCTGGCCACCGTCCTATAAGTGAAATATTCTTGAGTACGGCATACAACATCAATCACATAAATAAGTATCAACAAAAACTTCAAAATCACTCTAAAAAGAATTCAGATACCACCTGTTATGATTACATACCTCAAACACACAAACGAAAGGTTTTGGGAGGCCTATTGGGAGGACCCAAGTGTATTCCTGTAGGAGAACAATGCTCATCAAGGATATTCGTGTCATTCACATATATTACAACACATAAAGTCTGTTTAGGTGTGGTATTTGTAGTAAAAGTTGTCTACCTTCAGTTAACGTGATCTTGCCTAAGCGGCGTGTACTCAAGGTTAAATCAGTATGCAAATCGCGTATAGCATGTTACTTCATACCTTGCTTTCAATCAGCTGCGCTTTGATTGCAACTGTTTATATATGTTGTGGTAATCTTATTCTACACGTTGAACATACGACCCTTACCTCCACGTTAAACAAAACAGTTAACGGGAAATAATATCAAACAATAAAATACTAATAAAGCTGACCTGTAGACCTGGTTAACTTCTCGCTGTCAATCGGTCAATTAAACCACTATGCAAATTGGCGTGCAGTATACCATGCCAGTCTTGTAACAGGTGTTTATAATCCGTTGCGTTTGGATTGTAACTGGTCATCTACGACGTGGTAAACTTATTCAACAAGATGAACATATGGCACCTAGCTCCAGGTTAAGCAAAACATGAAGCATGACAGATAACAGGAAATAACAAAGACCAAACAACAAAATAATAATAAAGGTGTAAACAGGAACAAAGGCAGCAAGTCATAGTGTAGTATCAGATTCGTAATCCTTCGTAATCATGATTGTCAGTTTCTGCTTCCTGTTCTGATCCACATTCCCCCAGCCTAATGGTAGTCTACCAGTGAGGACAATTGGTCGATCTTTTATTGACGTAGTTCATTTATTAATTCTTACACCAGTAACATAGAAGGGACCGCGAAACATAAAATACAAAGCTATTTCTACCCAAGTTAACAACAGACCGTAGAAAATCAAAACAAAAATAGAGACGAGAAGTAATAATACCCAAGTAACCTTGCCTTACTCGAGTAATTTATGTACGTTAATTACAAATTATCCGGAAAACGCTTTACAGCTAAACGAGACGTCCAGTGTAAGAGACTAAAGTGCGGAGAGCAAAACCCGGGCAGAAATGATAATGAGAAAGGTGGCAAATGGCTACATTTCCTCCCTCGTTCTTTTCCTCAGGGATTTATTGTAACTGTTCATGTTAACGCTTAAATAATAACCACTTACACCCTCTCTAACACCTTGGCCTAACCTCATGTAACAATTGTCAGTTATTACACATTCCTTGTACACTGTAAATTTTGATGTTTAACTTATGAACACTTTCATCCGTCAGATATTAATCACTAGAAGACACATAAACACATTAAGCTCAAAAACCGCCACAATAATCTGTACATTTTGTCAGTAATGTCATTTCTTGGTCTTTTGTAGTCCTTATTACGTAGTAAATTAGTACATAAAATATTTTCAAAATGATATTTTTCCTTAACCGAGCTGTATGCATTAGTTTCTGTACCTGAACAGACTAATGAAATATTTCAGCCGTGCAAATCTGCCAGAGCAACGAAGAGCATTTTATGGCACGAATGCATTCAAGAATCACACTTGGTATAACGGGTATAGAATATATATACATGTCACTTATAGCTCACGTTGTGTTGCATCGCCTTTCATTTTACTCCAAAACATGGTGTGTTCCTCTGTATTAGCGCTCCACTCCGAGAAGATGTTGTGCCCGAGGTTTCTTAACGTCCTCGGCATCTGAGGAACAGGAATGTGCTTCATCAGCACACACAGTATAGTGTCGTCTCTGCCTTCTTTCCGGCATTTCATACCAGCGTACTCGATTTCCAGAGGACCGTAGCAGGAATACAGAAGACCTAAACTGACGATGAAAAAAATTTTACGACTTTCAATGATTTTGTCCACCATGTTGTCATGTTCACCGTGTTGTCTCACCATGTGTTGGGCGTCATTGTCGGATGACCCATTCCTACACGTCAGAAGTATAGGCCACGAGGGCGTCGTAGATGTATTCGTGATAAACAAACATGTTTTCAGGAGGCATCAGTTTAGTATACAGCCAGTATCGCAGGTTTAATCGGTAACGATACTTCGCCTCGAACTGCGACAGTAATTCAACCAAAGTCATGACTTTGACGACAGAGATGATCAGAAAAGTGTGGCTCATGCATTTCACTTCAAAGTCAATTAAGTGTTCCTTGAGGTGTTGTAGAATACCCGCGTTGCGTTGGACAGGAGACATTGGTATTTTTCAACATTATCAAAATTCGCTTTCCTCTGAAAAAGCCATCGCACAACAAAAATCTGTCACAAGAGCACTGTAATTGATCTCTACTCAATAAAAGCTGAAAACGGTGTCCTCTGTGTGCAACATCCGGGTCTCCGTCATTTCCTCAGAGCTGAAAAAGCTAATGTCGTTTAGACTTATATCCAGTTTTCCAAGTTTAATGATATGCCATACGGTGCAGTGTAGGTGTTGTAATTTATTGCTGGTTAAATTAACTTTCCTCACTTTACAATTTCTCTGACATAGCCTTGGGTGTAAAAATGACACATCGATGTAAGACAAGTCAATCTCCACCAGGTCGACCTGTCTTTTGAAATGAGCCGGGCTCGAACCAAGCTTTCCGTTGTTGTTGCGACATTTGGACAGAATGAGCATAGTTAATTTTCGAACATTGTTGAAGCACTCCGCTTATATCTCTTCGCATCTGGCCCCAGAAACATCAAGGTGGGTCAAGTCTATTATTCACGAACCGAGTATTGCAATGGAGATGTCTAGGTCAAGGGTGCCAGCCCCCTAATACGGGAGATGTGGAGAGATAGAGTGAAAGTTAAATCACCATATACAAGACACTTAGGCTACACCACTCTAGGTTTGGTGGAATAGTGAGCTCGGCACAGCCACGTCCTGTCGATTTTAGTGAGCCTGGATAGAAAATCGGCCATTAGAAGCCTTGTAGCGACGTCAAATGAGATCAAGGCGTTTCAACACTGTTGAACAGCTGAAGTACTTCACCAGAAGTCAATGGTATGGTATGCTATGTTAGGGTTTTCCAAGCAATCAACGCAAAACTGTACTGGATTTCTTTCAGGGTTGTCAAAATAAATGTCATTTCGGGACAGGTCAACCGACTGCACACATATTTTACTCATGTAGATGAAGTCACTGTCATCCAACTTCACCTGACGTGCATTTAGAAATGTGGTTAAGGAGCTTATGTTTATAGTCGTCATGTTATTACCCCGTCGACCATTCAGAGACCCAAGTACGGTATGAAACCATAAACACTCGTTATCGCTAAGCTCCAGAACTTCCAGCCAGGTCAAAGGGTCGAAAGTTCCTCTCTCCATGATATTAAGTTCACACTGTATTTCCATAACTCCTTGACAACAATATTTCAAAGCGACTCAAAGGTTGTATTTTTTAAGGCCAACCATGGGTATTTGGGATGAAGTGAAATGAAGGTCTTAGCCTTCTTTGGAGATCTTCTAGTCAATTCTGTGAGTGTTTCAAATCCGACACCAAATAGAAATTCACGTGAAAAAGCATCTCGTTGTATCATAGATACTGGTCTGAGTTTCTGCACCTCCCTGAGCCTGCACCTGCAGAATGGTAAAAAGAAAAATGTGAGAGCACTGATAATAAATCTGGGTGTCCAAACAAACATTCACATACCGGCCATCAATCAAAATCATCGGTCCTTGGGCCAACATTCCCTAGATTAGATCTTTGAACACAAACTTTCGAATAGAAGCAGTCAGAGTATTCAGCTTTGAGGAAAGGAGCAAGAAATGTTCCAGGCGTTTACGATGCAGACTTCTAAGCTTCATATATCCAAGGTGATGATCCTATTCAACACGATGAACACGGCAACTAACTCTGTAATAGGCTGATTTACACACAGTTATGATATATAATCTCACAGGTTCTGCACACTCTGTCCATGTAAAAAAGCACTGTCAAGTAAAACCTTCACAAATTTATAATATTTTTGCAGATTTGGTAAAATTAGGCCACGACGATAACCCGTTGTGGCAAACTAAAGGTGGCCGACGTAAAAAAATATTTTATTAGCTGATCATCTGAAAGTTTCAATTACCTCACATTAATAATTAAACAATTACAGACGAAACATCCAAGTGTCATGTCTTTTGAGAAAAGCTCCAGATATAAACACATACTGTCTAGAAAAAGTACCCAATATATATATATATACATACACAGTGAGAATTTTACTACAAGTTTTTTTACCATCTTCTGTTGGAAATCCACATCACATTACAAGTGCTACGCACATCATGTGACAGCGAACTGAATTCTGACAGATCAGATCAGCCATAATTCACTTGTGAAGCTGACAATGTGTAAATTATGTAAGAATTATCTCCCTTCAATCAAATCATGGTTAAATGCAATCTTGCGAGAAATTTCTTACATATTCCCTATTCCGAATTTCTGAGTTTACGTTTCTCCATATTAAGCCCAGCACCCTCTGTGTCATCCAGTGTGTAGCCCCTCTCTAATATGTCAAACCTCTTTACATAAAGTTAAGCAAATCCTTATAAGGGGCAGTCAAGAGAATCTTCTACATGTTGGATGTGAAAACATGATTGCCACTCAGCTGCCTTTATAGGCAAAACTTGTGAAATATTGCCATCAATGTGAATTGCCTGTATAAAGGCGAAAAATTAGTTTGCATAATTCGTTATTTTATTTTGTATTATCTTGTTTACAACACATAATATTCACCACAGAAGACACTTCTTTAAAAAATTTCAGGGGAAGCCCGAAATTTCATTTTTACAAAGTCCAGTAATCAAAGATGATTGGGCAGCTAAATTTAGGTAGATCAAGTTGCTTAGAGATATTTCAGTTCCTTTCAAAATAAATATAGGCCTATGGTGAGTCTGATTCTAGAAGAGCCTGACCAAGTCACAGATCAGGATAGAAGACCTATGGATACATGTTTGGAGCTGCATGTTGACAAATTGTAGAGGTTAAACGTGAAATAAAAGTATGATCTGGATTCTGCATGGCACACACAGTGAGACTTGGCCATTACAAGCTGGGAGTAATTTAGAGGTTGTTAAATTCAGGGTGTATAAACTATTATACATGTACATGTAGATTTACTTGGGGCAGATATAGGTCTACAGCTCAGTATGAAGTTACATGTAATTACACATGACAACAATTTTGGGCCTACATGTGTACCTGGCTCACCAGAAATTCTGATCGAATTATAACTTTAATATAAGAGAAAAATTATGTGGAAAGAACAAGAAATAGCATATATCGAAACTGAAAGGAAAAAAATATACGCTCCACAACACCATTTTCATTTTCAAACAAACAGGTTACATTCTAAACAAAATTCATACACATATTAAAATGTGATTTATTGTTGTCATATAATTGATGGTCCAATTTCCGTTACTGATCCACATCTCCCTAACACAAATCACTTGGGTTCTAGCAATAAACTGGGTCATTATATATCAAATAGGGATGTTGCTTTTTATTCATTATGCTCCGTGGTATACAGTGTTAAACTTATTCAGTTAACAACAAAATCGCTTAGAACAAAGTTAATCGACGTGAAATCGACATCATTGCTCATATTTTTCACATATGGCACGTCACTGGTGTAGCACTTACATGTACAATATTGTAAAGGTGTCAAATCAGCAGTCTTCAGAAATTTCATTCAGAAAAGAAGTTAGAAAGAAAATTTATTTAGCGGAGGGAAAAAGCACAAGGCAAGGAATGTGTTGATAAAGGGAGATAACTCAGAGCAAGTTAAGGTCCTCACTTGTCACAATTTCTTTCTTTCAGATGAAGACAGTCACTTTGAACACGGTAGCCCGAGGTAACATGCCAACTTTTCAAATGAAGAAAACTTTGATACTAATATGAGGAGGTTAAAATATAAAAAAGATTTCAAAATAAACGCCATATATTTACTACACTGAATAAAATGTATTTAAGAAAGAAAACCTCTAAAATAATTGACTTGATCATTATTTCTATTTCCCATTTAAAATATTGACTACTTCAAAAATCATAAGGCAATTTCAATATACTTTCTAGGGAGCCACTGGCATGATAAATATATATAAAAAATCAGTCCACCTTTTTTGACCCCTGGTTTTATTTTAGAATCTGTTGCATAAAAATATTAATCTGCATACACAAACAATAAATATAATTAGTCATATTCTTGAGTGTGGTGTAAAACATCAATAGAACAAATAAATAAATAGTTAGTCCCATAGTATACTGAAGGTGAAAAATTAAATACACAAATTAACAGAACAGAACAGAAAACATGGAGCTGTGACAGCCAACAATATCATGACAGGATATGTTAAAAACTTTTTTCATCTATAGCCTTTTGTCAGAAACCAAACAACACATCAAACATTACTACCATCATGATTATTTGCAATGTCCTGTATGAAGTGTGATCTGCTCTGCTCAGTGTGAATTTACAACACACTGGTACTGAAGCAAAACATGGCTTTAAAAAAAAACAACTTTTATGTTCAAGTCAAATCAGACAGAGAGTCTGTAACTACACCAAGCCAAAGGCGCCTTACAGATCAGTAATAGCATTTTGTCCCCTCGATGACATTGGGCGGGTGGGGTTGTTGGGTAGTCCCCTTGGCAAAAACATTTCAGTTCTATCCAAAGCAGATAAAATTCTGATATATTCTAACTGAGTGTAAAATGACAGTATGGAAATTTGTAGTGTATCAACAACCTAGATTGTCTGTGTGGCTGTATTATCCAATTAGTGCTCCAGCACTCATCGATTTGGAGCCAAATCTTGGACCTTACTATAAGAGTAGCAAGGTTTCTGAATTTTGTGTCCATAATATCTTCATATGATGCTGGCACTCAAATCAAAATATCATATGCCTCAGAGGAAAAGTAAAAATTCGAGGGCTGTATCTGGTTACTCACCCAGGATGAAACTTTCGGTATAACAGAAATGGTCACTTGAGAAGAAGGGAATATAAAATTCCTTTGTGTGAAAACCAGTTTTGCACAAATGAATGCTCATCCTGCTTTTCCTTAAAATTAACCATTTGTGGTTATTAGAAAATAAAATTTTGACACCTCTCAATAACTGGAATGAAGGTATGTAAGAACTGTTATCCCTACCCCCATTTGTACATGCACTCACTAATTGTTCCAAAAATTGACATTTTCTTTAATTCTTCAACAAAATTGCATCACACATGATAGGGAGTCCAGATTTAGACATATTTTAATACATGCTATCAGCAAATATAATGCTTTTTCGTTCATTTTGCATTCAGAAGATTGACAACAGATAAATGTGCATTGTTAAATTAAGTCTAACATGTAAGCCTTGGAGAAAAATGGGATAAAAATAACCTGTTTTGCCTTTATACATACACACTAAAACACTTCTCATCAGACATATTCAATCTCGGAATTACCTGTGCCACTGAAATTAAATAAAAATCAAGCCTGTTAAGTTTCTGAAGGAAATTGTACTTGAAAAAGTGGGGTAGGGAGAGAATGGGGAGTGGGGGAGAGGGGGCTAATGGTTGGGCATCTGCCATGAGAAATATTGACAAAAACATTCTAAGATCAGTTTCACAAAGTTACAACTTGGCCAGACCACAATAAAGTTGGTACCGCAAACCTGGGTTGTTTCCTGTAGGTTACAGGAGCCCATGATTTTTCCAGGTTACTATGTATGTAGTAAATTTGTCAACTTCAACCCCTAAAATATTTATCCGCAGACCACACATAGCTTGGACTTTTTTTATCATATCATATCATCGTATCAAAAAATAAACATGGCATGACCATCACTTGTTGGAGCTGTTGCTCCTGAAAGTGGCGTAACAGCATTTTGACGTAACAGGGGCTGTTCCCCTGGCAAAAGGTTTTAAGTTGTCTCCAAAGCAAATAAAATCCTGATATATTTTAACTGGTTGTAAAATGACAGTATTGTGAATCAAAAACCTAGACTGTCTGTGTGGCAGCATTATCCAATGGGTGCTCCAGCACTTATCAATTCGGAGCCAAACCTTGGACCCAACTGGTCAAATTGTGGACAGGTAACCCTTAGACAAAACTTGTATGGAAATGTTACGTATGCTACATGATTTAAGTCAGTTTTGCTAACAATGTGAACTTCATGTGCAAAGGCGAATAATTTGTTTGCATAATTCCTTATTTTATTTATCAAAGTTGAAGAAGAAAAAAATATTAGCTAAACAATACCGTTTTTAATTTCAAACAAACAAGTTACATTCCTAACAAAATTCGTACACAATTAAATTGCGCGTAATTATTGTCACATTATTCATGGTCCAATTTCCGTTACTCATCCACACCTCCCTGACACAAATAACTTGGGTTCTAACAATAAACTGGGGCATTGTGTATCAAACAGGGATGTTTCCTTCTGTTCCTTATGCTCTGTGGTATACAGTGTTAGACTTATTTAGTTAACAACAAAATTGCTTAAAACAAAGTTAATTATTGTGAAATTGCACACAGCAAACATTTTTCATCCTCGGCACGTCAGTTGTTTGCCACTTACAATATTGTAAAGGTGTCAAATCAGCAGTCATAAGAAATTAAATTCAGAAAAGAATTTAGATAGAAAATTTATTCACCTGAGGAAAAAGCACAAGGAAAGAAATCTGCTGATAATAGGAGATAACTTAGAGCCTCAACGCCTGTGACTGAAGCAAGTTAAGGTCCAGACATTCTCTCAATTTCTTTCTTTCAGCTAAAGATAGTCACTTTGAAGACGGTAGCGCAATGTAACATGCCAACTTTTCAAATGCGACAAAAATACAAAAATGAGGCTATCAAAATATAAAAAAAAATTTACGCTAAAAACTATATCCTTACTACATTAAATAAAATGTAAAAAGGAAAACCTCTAAAATAACTGACTGGACTCTTGTTTCTATTTTTCTATTTTCCGCTTAAAATATTACCCACTTGAATAAAGATTTGACAGCTGGAAAATACTTTCTAGGGAGCCATTGGCACGATGAATATATATATAAAAAAACAGTTCATCTTTTTCGACCCCTGATTTTATTTGAGAATTTGATGCATAAAAATATTAATCTGCATACAAACACAGTAACCATAATCAGTAACATTCTTGTGCAATGTAAAACACCAATGAAATAAATAAATAAATATTTAGTCTCATTGTGTATTGAAGGTGAAAGTTTAAATAGACAAATTAATAGAGCAGAACAGAAAACCTGGGACTGTTACAATGACAATGTTATCATGACAGGGTAGGTTAAATACTCTTTTCATCAATGGCATTTTGTTTCAAACCAAACACCACATCAAAGTTTACTACCATCGTGATTATTTGCACGGTTCTGATCAGTGCTGACTTACAACACACTGGTACTAAAACAAAACATCGCTGTTTAGAAAAACGTTTATGTTCAAGTCAAATCAGACAGAGAGTTTGTAACTACATCAAACCAAAGGCTCCTTACAGATCAGTAACCATGGTAACCAAATTGAACACACGATACAAACTACACACACTGCTTACTACGTCACAAAAACAAGACCCAACTAGTCTATTTCAACAAATTCTAATAGATGGTAATGGAAACGATTGAATGAATAATTACCTGGTGGTCAGGAGATGTTTAACATGTCACAGAGAACTTGTGGTAGAGTTGCGGAGTCACCAGTCACCAGACGAGCAGACACGGATTTACCATCGGAGAACCCAACCCAGGGGACGAGTGGTTCTGTCACCTTCAGTCCCCAGACAGTGGCCATCACCCGGTTGTGACCAGAGTCCAGCACTGTCATAGACCGCTGGTCACAGTCCAGGTACAGACCGACGTGATGAGGTCCTGTGTGAGGTCTCCGCTGTCGATACTCAGGTTTGATCTCACCACCACGGTGACTATAACACAAGACCTTATCATCACTGTAAATCATCACAATGTACCAGATGTCATCGCCAGGTTTTGTATCCCGCCTCAGCACACAACTCTCCTGTACAACACCTACACCACAGAGACCAGTTGAGCAGGTGATCTGTATCTCCCAGTAGCACCTGCCCGCCCGCCACCTCCCGTCTGTCACAGCTCTACACCACCACCCCCAGGACAAGTCCTCAGCCTCCACCACGGAGCCCCCGTCCGTTATTCTCAGACGTTCGTCATTTGTCGCCGTGAATTTCAGGGTCGGTTCTGCAAAAACACAACAGGAGCGGCATAAACAACAGCAAACCATAAACACACAGCGTAACACTGAGGCACTGACGTGTAAATACCTGTACACATACCGTACTTTTAATGTCTGAACACAGTTTCTTGGAATAAAATGACACTTACTAATGAAAACGAGTGTAATCATTACATTTGAGACTCGATTCGTTTCCGGCCACTGAGCTCGCTTGAAAAAGAGGCGAGTTCAGGCCATAAATGGATCCATCACTGATCCGTCTACTAGCCGTCAAATAAAGACTTTCCACGCTCGATATTGTATGAAATTTATCATCTACAACTAGAACAATACCTCACTGTATCAAGCACTTGGTTTAGGCGTTAGTTATGGCAGATTTGGACAGCAACTTCACTGCGAAACTGTATATTTGTCATTCGAGGAATAACATCCTACCGAAGGCGTGAGTCTACGAAGGGAGGTAACTCTTCACGGAGACGCTTACTGAAGGCCTCTCTGACAGAACATGAAAACAAGCGCGACCTGTGAACTTTCGTACATTCAAACATATTATAACACGCACCAGTACTGGATTTTCCACGGTACATTTTTAGAAACCTATGACCATCCACAGGTTGTTGGGAGGCCTTCCCACGTATGGCTCCACTTGTACATGTAGGCGAACAATAATTAAAATATGCATGGATTCCTTACCTTTCACAAAAAGTAGACCCAAAATACATATAGGCCTATGTGCACATCTTTTGGAAGCAACTAGGCCCAGTAGAGACCTTATACATGTGCACTTAGGTACACTCTATATATATATATATATATATATTCATACTTTTTTTTAAAGTAGCATAGAAATAATAAAAGGTGAAACCTAAAATTTTCTGACGTGGCTGCGGAACTGAAAAAAACAAGGACTTCACATATTTTCAGAAAATATAGGCCCACACAAAAAATAGCTGCAATAAGCACAAAACTTTTAAAATACCACACAGCTTATGCAAGGATTACCACCGTCCAGTATATACTGTTTTATGTTTTTCTGAAATAACGAGATGGAATTGCAAATTTGTTCTGTTGAAGGGGCTGTAGGTAGAGAGGTTGTACTCAGAATCACCAGTGGCGTGCTCATGTATATTTCGAGATTGTTCAAAAAGGGCATGGCAAGATAAAGGCAGAAGAGATCAGTGGTGCATTTATGTACAGAAGGTAAAATTAAACAGATATTTATAGATGGGAAAGGCAGAATGCCAGGCATGGCAAAAAGAGGTCCCATATGAGCATTCTTATAGGAAAATAATATAGTTCGGACAGTTTTTTTTCTGTAGGATTGCAAGAGGTTGTAAATGAGAAGGATAAGTATTTTCCCATATTATATTACAATACGTTAGGTAAGGATACATCAAGGAATAATAAAGGCTGGCGGGGGACTTATGATTTAAAAATTCTCTTAGTGAAAAAGGAGCCCAACATTTTGGTTTCCTTTCTTGGACATTTCTGAAATATGTCTTGTCCCATTGAATTTACTATTAAGAAATAAACCCAGAAATTTATACTGGCGAAGGTGCTCTATTGGCTTTCCAGATATATCAATTTTAAAATCTGACGTATCTTTTTCCTATCTAAATGGCATGATCAACATGGGTTTTGTTTTCCCCAGAATTAGAGTTAGTCTGTTGCTCAGCAGCCAGTCATTCATTTTAGACAATTCAATTTTCCAGATAGGCAAGGTCATTTCCAGAGTGATGCAACCACGTATCGTCTGCATAAAGCATGGAAGTTGAGCAGAGTGGATGCAGTAACAATTTCATCGAGAATAGATCTTTTGAGTACACCACAGGACATCAGCAGAGAAGAAGACAACTGATCATCTATAGAGACGCATTGAGAGAGTTGTCTAAGGCAAGATTCAAACCAGATTTTAGCGGTACTGCGAAAGCCGTACTTTTCTAATTTCTATATGAGAATTTTGTGGTTGACAGATTCACATGCTTTTGCAAGATCTGTAAATGTTACTATAATAAATCGTTTAGAATCCTTTGCAACAGTTATTTTTTTCTTCTTTTTTTGAAAAGGCGAGATCGGCCAGTGGTGTACAATGGTTGAAACGGAATTCAAATTGATTACATGTCAATATTAGATTGTTCTCAATTAAATCATGCGATTTGACATAGCACGATCCAATAAATTACTTGAATTTGGCAATAGTGATATTGGACAGTAGTTTTCAACTAATGAGCATTCATTTGCTATGTAGATAGGTATGACTGGCAATCTGCATTTTTGTTGGGAAGACCCCAGTAGTAAATAATAAATTAACTAAGCGGGACAAGACAAAAGATCATTCGGATTTGAAGCATTTAAGTAAAGACGGTCTGATACCGTGCGAGTCTTGGGCTACTATTTCTTAACCCAGCAATAAGTTTTTTAGTTTCCAGTGTTGTAGAAGATTGTATACTAAAGTCAGTAGCTCTTGGTAAAGCTAAATAGTCTTCAAAGCCTTTTCTTGGACTAGGTAATTTATCATCTAATTTGGTTGCAATATTAACAAAATATTCATTGAATCCATCTGCGATAGGTTTGGTACCTGATATTACTTTACCATTGATGGCAAATGAGTCAGGCAGCCTTTTACACCCAGATTTATTCAACGGTTCCTTTAATATTTTCTATATATCTTTGATATTATTATGTGCTTTTCTGAACTTTTCTTCATAGAACTTTTCTTGCCACGATTGAGCATGTGTTCAAGTTTATTTCTGTAGAGCTTAAAAGTATTAGTAGCTTCCTGGTTTTTTGTGATAAATGAAGTCGATACAGGTAGCTTGTTCCCCTAATAGATTTTAAAGTAGCATAACTTATCCATGGCGTTTTATCTTAGATATTGTAAAAATAGTATTGATGAGCGGCAAACACTCATTACATATACTGCTGAAATCATTCCGAAAAATTTCTCGCGCTACAATTACGTCAATGGAATCATAGACCTCGTCGCAGTTTCTCTGCTGATTTTTTTGGTGAATTATTCCTTTTATTCCGTAGTTATACGCTGATATGCTGAGGTGGATTGACTTAATGGTAGTCGGAACATTTGTTTATCAATATGGAAAACTGGGAAATGGGCAGTGACATCATCAAGAAAAATAAAGGAGCAAACCCTGCACTTCTGGTAGCTTGTGAATATAATGTATATTAGAACGACAGCTGTAGACTTGGCCCTGGTTGGTATTGTAATTTTTGGAAAAAGAGGCATCACTGCATTAATTCTAAAAATTGCCTCCTTGGTGGATGACGATCGATTTTAAAAAGCTCCAATTTGAAATCTCCCATCAGAAGGCATCTTTTGTTACTCGCTCTTATGCTAGCAAGTTTGAGATAGAGGTTGATGTTAAAGTTATAGATATTTTTATCTGAGAGTGATAAATTACATGTAGTAAATATTTTTGGTTGTTAATTTTTGTTCCTACAAATATTGGTTGATAATCACCACTATCATCATTAAGAGAGAGATCCTCCTTAAGACTAGTATCACTGTAGTCATCATTTATATGCATTACCAGGCCTTCAACTTTTCCCTTCTTTCTGGTCATGGCCAATATCTGATACCAGGCAAATCCTAGGGAGTGTTGCTGGTAGGATCAAGTCTAGCTTTTCGACAGGTAAATGGGTGAGAATTTAAGCTCCATATTTGCAATTATTCCTATTATTTCCAAAAATTTGCTTTTTAAGACTTCGAGAATTGAAATTCAAACATGAAATTGATTGAATGCCAAAAAGACATCGAGCTAAAGGAGTCTAAAGTATAGTAATTCGATTGAAGATCATTTATGTCTGACAAGTGAGATACTTCATTTGGGCGGTCATCAGTAAGATAAGAATTTCATCGAGTACAGAGAAAATATTGTCGGATATAACTGAATGAACAGACGAAGTTTCGGGTAGTAAAGGTCATTTTGTCCAGACGTTGGAATGGATTGCTCGTCCCAGTTCTAGGATCAGATATAACTGAGGAAAAAATATTATTATTTAGCATTTAAATTTAAGGTCATTTATATCTGTACACATATGCACTGGAATGTGATAGTGGTATGTCAATAAAAGTCATATAGAAAATATTTATATATATTTTGAAGGCCTAAATAAACATCAAGAGCATAGCGAGTGCTCAGGCATCTCCAATTCACTTTAATGTAGAATGGATGTAGAAACGAATCATTGTTTCAGAAAACACATAGGCTGATTAATACATGTAGGTCAACGCCGGCAGCAATGTGTGTCAAATAACGGCTGGTGTTGGACAAAATTCAAGATGATTGTTCATGCCCTTATATATATATATATATATATATATATATATATAACAAATAAAGTAAATTTCTCGTTTCGAAATGAAGCAAAATTCAACAACATTTCTTATCACTGAGAATCCAGTAGCCATTATACAACAGAGTTAAAATACTGACATAAATTATTTAAAATGTTTATAGTTGAGATTTTACTTATCAATAAACAGTGACATAGATAACTGACGTAGACATTGACTAATACATTATTAATCTATTTTAGTATGGACATTGAAAAATACAGACTGTTGCTTTAACATGTCGTTTGGTCAGGGAATTATTTAAATGCCATCTCCCCGAACTGAAATCATTTTGGCTAGAACACTACATAAAATTCGAAGCTGGCGTGCACCTTGCAACAGAGTTATAATTTTCATTCCAACGGAAAGTGTCATCTTTTTCCTATGGTAGATATCTGACCACAGCGCTGTGGATATTTGTGTTTGCCACTTGTCTTATTCGCGGTCATCGATTTACATACCGACACAAGTTCACATTGGTGAGGTGGCCAGGTTTTACAGAATCGAATGTTAACCACATAGCAAATCTAGTTATGCTGATCTCTGTTTGACTGCCACAAAGGGTGAGTTCCGCAGAGGCACGATCTTTTGACTGCGGTGTTCCTCGGGCGGTAGTTGTTTAAGGGTCATTGATACTGGGCTGTCACAGCAACCATCATGGCTATTTACCAACCGTTTTTCAACCACTGCACAACTCGAGCTCACATCTGCATACATGCTAATTCACTATACAGGGAAAATAAATCAATTCCGTTGATTAAATTATCACCTCCCCCCCCCCCCACACACAAATGGAATTAAGAAGTAAACATGGTCAACTTTCGCGTCACGGTAATTCACTGACTGAAAGCGTTAAAACTCAACTGACATTGTTGACGTGTACTCCAGACGTGTCCTACGTTTACTGTTGTAACTTCATATTTCTAATCCCTTTTCTACGCACCTTCAGTATAAAAGTAGCCGTTTTTACGTTTTTAACTGTTTTCATTTTCTAGCAACAATCACTACTGCGATAAATCTTAACCTCTACACACAGTTATCATTCATGTGCATGACTTACAACAAATGTAACTGACCTGAAACACAACGACATCTTCAGTTTCCCTAAGGGAGACACAGCTTGTAGCCTCAGATACAGAACGAGAAAAACCTACTTTTAACACGTAGAGATGTCAATTGTCCACCGACTGCTGCTTTCACATCATGACGTTCTTGAGCTGTCTCTTTCACAGTCACCTGTCTAGGGACAACAGGGTCACATTGTACAGAATCTGACAGCTTCCGTTTGTTGACCTTGTGCTTTTCCAGGGCTGCTGTTTTCTCAGTTAACTGGTCATCAATTCTGGTAGAAGAGACAAAGAGACAGAGTTGCGTATTAATATACTAGTATTAATAATATTAATATGAGTATATTAATCCTGTGTACTGGTAATGAGAATGTCACGCTGTACTATTCTCAGCATGTTAAATATGCTTTGTAGTGATAAATATAAGTTTTGAACAACGTGTGTACATTTTACTCTTGGGTCATGTTTGGGACAAATACAGCAGTCACCATTACGGAAACACATTGGCTGACACGGATAGGAAATCTGTGCAGAGTAATAAAATTAACACATGTATACATACGCTTTGGTGAAGTCTGTGCAACCCTGTCAACAAACAGAAATGAGAATACGTATAAAAATAATGTAAACCTAAAAACTAGAAGTAGGCTCCTGTGACTCCGTTCGGCAGTACATGCAACAGTGACATATTTTCCTTTCCTTCACAGTTGTAACCGTGACGGGCCCGGATACACTGTTTTTGTTTTGTTTTTTTCTTTTTCTTTTTTTCCTTTTTTTTGTCTCTTTTTTTTTCTTTCTTGTGAAACAATTAGACATTCCCCATTGTAGTCACATGGACGAAATTAGCTTTGCATTTCCGAGCAAACATGTTTCGGCATTATCGCCAAATTAATTCTCGCTCTTGCTTTCCAAGATTGCTCATTACCAAAATCAAGGTGAAAATAAGAACAGGTGTTAACCACTCATCAAACTAATGACTGAATGAATAATATGTTGTCATACAAATGATCATTTGTTTGCTTATTTTTAGTCATTCTACCAAAATATGTTAATGTCAGCCACAGGAGATACTTCCTCATCCCTATACAACAGATGTGAGTGGTGAGTAGACGACATTAGATTAAACCTAAACACTTTATATCACAATTCCAGGGTAGAAGACTTCTGAGGAGAAGGGTACAACTCTCTGCTATCGTGACAATGAAGAAAGGACTGCTCTTCCTATTATCATCCCATAACTTGCAGCTTTATAGTGGTTGTTCACGTGGTGCTCATAAACAGCTGAGGTAAGGTTTACAGATACAAAGAGGGGACCAAACAACATGGAGAACGCTAAGGATTTGAATTCTTTAACATCAGGCTTCAGTCCATGAGGCAACTAGTCAGGGGTCCACACAGGTTCCCTGTGGGACACCTCTTGAAATCGTTCGGATTATTATTATCTTTATTATTATTACTATCATTTTAGTCCTCTCGTAAAATAGTAGTATAAATGCGCCAGAACCCCCCCCCCCCCAATATTTATATCACTGCAATCTCTCCCAAACTACTGATTGCAGAGAATCCAAACTTCCCAGTCTTGATAAGGAATATATGAGGCAACTTTTGATGTTAGAGTGGATTGGCCAGTCACATGATTTAGCGGCCATTGTGAATTTTATTGTTAAACTTAAAAAGTCTTCTTCTCACAACGGGTATAATTGTCATGTGGAAATTATACTTGTTGTTTCTAGGTGGATGGCCCTACTCAGTTAAGCTTACACGTTAGATCTGATATGCAAATTAGGCTGTAATTAACCTCTGAAGTTCCGTAAAAATTACATCATCGATAAATATTGCTTATAATGATTAACCAAACATATCTGTTGCTCCATGTTGTCAGATTTACATCTGCAATAGTTAGTTTCATACATTGTATAGTTTTAAAGTTTTAGCTAAAAAACCAACAAAGATGTCTCAAAATTCTCCCATTTACGTAACATGGGAGCTTAGATGAAACGCAGAGTATCTCTTTACCCTGTGGCCTAGCTGGCATGAGCGGAATATTCTAATTCTGTCTGGCGCCGGGAGCAGTACATCAAAGGCACGGCCTCTCCCTACATGTGACAGAGCCTTTGTATCTGGCAAGGCTATTTATTTTCTATTTACCGTCTTTCAACATACCCCCAAATGAACAGTGTACCTAGCAACCTTAGGATCAAACCCAGTTAAATTCTGCTAGTCTTTTTTCTCTCTCCTTTTTTTTCCAGGCCTCATGAAATTATTAGGCCCTGCGGACTAATGCTAGCACTCTGGCGTTCAATTCCAGTGTACTTCTCACCATTTTCACATGGAAATTTTTCCACACATTTTTTCATATTTCAACCCGACCTACTTTAGAGGCTATATTTCCACGAATATACTGCGTTGACATGTCATTTTCTCAAGAAGGGTTTATCGGATCGAGCTGAAATTTAAAATGCAGACAAAATACGTCTGGGCAAATTGTATGTGCAAAAATAATCTTCATATCTTAAAAACTGTGGAAATGCACTGATTACCGAAGTTTTCACGTGACCAAAAGTTTTTGAATTTAAATGCTTGGAGTATATTACTTGATTACTTGACGTCCTGATCACAAATCTGATCTTATTTTTTGTCACCGATGTATACTTTTGACGCAAATTTTGACTCAAAGTTCGAAAAATGAAATCTCCACATATTTGGAGATCATGTTACAGAAAACTGTTACATCTGTAATACTGAAAATTACGGAGTTCAAAGGGCCAGATATATGCTGTAAAAAGTGCCAAAAAGCAAAATTTCATGATAATTAGAGGCCACGTGATAGGAAACCGTTATAACTGTAAAGCTGGACATCGCTGAGTGCTGTTTACTATGAGAATGGAGTTATTCCTTGCTACACTGTATTCTTTATGTTTTTTGTTATGGGCTATGGGCAAAGGATCAAATCTGAACTGCTTCCACGCCGGGGTGTAGTAGTAGACCCATTCTGTGTGGCACTCATCCGTTCAAATCCAGTTCATCCCTTCTCAATCATTTCAGTATTTTTTGTTTTTTAATTACTATAAAGTTATCAGGGGACTACAAGATGTGGTAGATAGGTAACAGTGTGGATCCCGGCAACGCTGTTGGATAACAGCTTTAATATTGGATTTGAGCTCGAGAGCACTGTTATTTGGTTTATTTTATTTATTTAATTATTTGAGGCCTCCGTGGCTCAGTCGGTTAGCGCGTTATCGCTGCACAATGACCCGAAGCCTCCCACCAATGCGGTCGCTGTGAGTTCAAGTTCAGCTCATGCTGGTTTCGTCTCCGGCCGTCAGAGGGAAGGTCTGCCAGCAACCTGCGGATTGTCATGGTTTTCCCCGGGCCCTGCCCGGTTTCCTCCCACCATAATGCTGTCCGCCGTCGTATAAGTGAAATATTCTTGAGAACGGCGTCAAATAAATAAATAATTATTTAATCAGTGTTTTACGCCGTAGTGAACAATATTTCTTTTACAGGACGGCAACCAGCATTATAGTGGCAGGAAACGGAGTAGAGCCCGGAGGAAACCCACGATCATCCGCAGGTTCCAGGCGAAACTCCCACGTACGGAAGCCAGCATGAGCTGAACATTAACTCACAGTCTCCTGGGTCATTACGCTGCGCTACTACGCTAAACAACTGAACCACGCAGACTTCCGTTATCAGGATTTACTGGGTGAGGTGTAAGGCTTTGGACGGCTAAGCGAGTCACAATTCAGTAAGGTAATCTTGTTCATCCAGATTTCACTGGGGTGGAAAAAAGGGGTCAGATTAGCTTGGGGTCAGATTACCTCCTGTGGGAGTTATCCAATTATCCCTCGCCACGATATTCCTGAGATATTGCCAATGTGGCGTTAAGCCATAATCATTCATTGCTATTATCCAGACTTCAGGGAGGTGAACCAATGTTAGAGAATGTGTACATTGGACTTGCCTGTAAAAACGCTACATCCTTAGAGGCTAACAATTCCTTAGAAGCCTGTACCATCTGCTCCATTTCCTCTACTTCAATATGTAGATGTTTAATGATAGTACTACACTGAACACTCCACGGTGAGTACCGCGCCTTTATCTCATCCAAGGACTTTACTTTCCAGGCGTCTAAATCCTTCAGGGCTGCGTTATATGCCTTTTCCACCTCTTTGTTATGAAGATCCTGGTTTTCCTGCCGAATTGAAAAATAATTAATGTTTTCATTGCAGCCTTTTTTAGCCGTGTGTCCCCGATCATGACAGCTTGTAACCCGTGGTTATGTATCACCTGGAGTTGTCTGTGTAATGCTTGTTGTGTCTTTTCTACATCCTTATCTGTGTCGACAATGTGCCATGTCTGACTCCTGTCTGTGTCTTATCTATGTCTTATCTGTGTCATGTGTGTGATATCTGTATCGTATATGTCTATTATGTCTGTTTCTTGTCTGTGTCCTATCTGTGCCATATATGACTCCTGACTGTCTTATATGAGTCGTATCTGTGTTCCATCTCTGCTATATATGACTCCTGTTTCTGTCTTATAGGAGTCGTGTCTGTATCCCATCTGACCAGTCTCTGTCTTATATGAAGCATATCTGTGTCCCATCTGTGTTGTGTCTGACTCCTGTCTCCGTCTTATCCGTTTCGTGTCTCTCAGATCTGTGTTGTATCTAGGTCGTGTTTATCTTGTCGATGTCTTGTCTGCATCGTATCTGCCAAACGGGTGGACCGAGCCCTAGAAACTGAACATAGCTGCCATCTTAAATCACGGTAACTCTGAAGTTACTTATTAAATGTGTGTGTTTTTTTAAAATTATGTTTCTTATTAACGTTTTATTGATGTGTACAGGTTTAAAGAAGAAAACCGTATCATTCATTTACTTGCACGACATTTGGATCGCTATTTAAAACAAGGCAGTCAGCCCTTTATGCAAATCAGACCTCGTCAAGTCTTGCAATGGTTAATGTCATTTCCATGGGTAACAAAGTTTAATAAGTAACAAAATAGAGCATTATATTAAGGCGGTAATGACGGTTCTATGTTACCTTCTTGTAAGTCACAACAACCTACACACTCAGACCAAATATTCCAAATATCCCGTAAACGTAAGGTGTAAAAATATTACCAGAAATACAAACCTGTATCGTGTTGCGCAGCCTCATAAAGCTTGACAGCGACTCTTTTGTTTCTTGTAACATTTCCTCCAGCTCACTTGTCTTGTTCAAAACACCTGGCTGTTAAAGAGTGAGGTAAAAATCTTTCCATATTATATGTATAAATCCCTATGTGGCATCTGCCTGTGTTGATGTTATCAGTTAAAATCATGCTTCACTTCTTTGGCTTCGGGTTTACATTTTCAGAATATCCATCCCATTTAGAATTCCCTGTGTGTTTATTTAACTTCATTCTTTTATTTTTTAGATGATTTCCCACAGCCTAATGGTCTCTTGGGGATTTCCTGAACAATAAAGCCAACACATATACACAAATTAATACAAAAGATTAACCAAACATACATCACTTTACACGGTACGTTAGTAGGAACAAACAATATGTCAAAATGAGACTCCAAATAAAAATTATAGTCTTGAACGAGTTCATATTGTTTCAGGACAACAGGGCTGAATTACTGAACCTCTAAGACGAAGAAATAAAATGATATGCAGACGTTAACATTAGTTCCCTAATTTCAAATGGCCCATGTACAAGCATACTGCATCATACACATATATAATGTAATAAGACAGGCTGACAGACATAAGGGATCGATCATCAGTAAAGCCCATGCAATCTCCGTGTCACGATGTTGACGCGTGAAAAACGATCAACACGTGTCATTGGGTTTCATGTGATTACGCCATTACAGAGATGCACAGACTCCACGAAGTACACGTAGTTTGGTGATTTTATAGAAGAGTCCTAATTACGGTATATCACTGTTACTGTTCACACAGCAATGGCAGGTAATATTTGGGACATATTATCGGAATAGAGCCACATTTACATACAGATTACCGCACCTGAGCAGCTTGGGTATACACGTGTACAGCCAGCAATGGCAAAGCGTGTGTTTAGGCGTTACGTTTAACAGGGAGATCAGACTCATCATGGACTAAACTTGTTTCCTTTCACCATTTTCAAATACACAAAACTGACTATCAGATTTTAACCTAGACATCTTATTTTGGTGTCACTTTTCCTCATTATTTCCATGACCTGTGCCAGTACTAATTGCATCGCTTGTTGAATATGAAGACGTAGCTGAATTCGTGTATCAAAGTCCAGTTGGCTGAGAACAAAAAGGATCGGCCGACTGTCTGACCCGTAATGGAATATCCTGGAGAGAGTTGACTTTCCTCAGTTTAGGGTTTGGCAGAGGTTTACTTGTCTTGCTGTTTCCAGATGTAGAGCCTTAAATGGACTAGCTTGTCAGTTGGTCCTTGCACACTTCAGGTTTTGGCCATTTTCAAGAGAATGCTGGTCTATGCTGTGCGGGTCTTACAAGTCTGATTAATGGTCTTTTCCTTCACGATAAATTCCATTCAAGTTCATCAAAGAGTATTATTTTACATTATTTCAGTTGATCTCATCATATCATGGTTTAAAACCGGTTAAATACTATTGACATATACAACACAGGCATATGTGATATAAATACATTCTTGAGCAGCATTATGTGTCCTACTTGGATGTACCTTTGACACTGAGATGTGTGAGCATGACAATCTTCATCATCTCACCCTCACAAATGTGTTCACATTTTACCAAGTCTTACCCAGACTGTTGTAGGTCACAAACTGCCAGACATTTGAGACACTATGGCACCGTTACACACATTGCTGCCTTACCTTATGTTTCTCAGCTGCAGATGCTGTATCTCTAGTACCATGTTCCGGGTGATCAACCAAACACCCCATGCAAATCACCACTCTACACGGCACACAGTACATGCCTAATGGCAGACCGTGCCTGAAGCAGGATGGCTGCTGACTTGATTCCTCGTCGCGGTTGATATGACTCTGGGAAAGGTATTCTTCTAAAGAAATGAGGCGGTGGCGCTTGAGAGCACCCCTCATGGGATGGCAAGCAGTCAGACAATCCTCGCAGTATAGAAAACAACAGTTGGTGCAAAACTTTACAGCTTTAGCCTTATTGTCCTCCTCACAGAGAGAACAAGAAGGAGTGTTTTCCCCAATCTTTGCGTCAAAAGCAAACCTCTCCACAATTTCTGCCAACTGTAAGTTGACAGGCAAACCAGCCACACCCTCTCTCCCTAAACTAGTTCTTGCTCGACACATGGGACATGATATCATTTGATGGACATCCTCACTCCCCGCGGTGCAGGAGGTCTCATCTGTCGGCCCCAGTTTACACTTTTCAGCATACAGGTCAAGGCATTGTCTGCAGAAACTGTGCTCACAAGGCAACACTATGGGTTCGCGAAACATTTCGGCACATATCGAACAAGTGACGTCGTCCCGATTCTGTTCACTTTCAGCCATTGTTTCGCCGGCTCTGAAATATAAACAGGAAATTACTCAATCGTGGCACCACAAAAACAGAATGTGATATCGCTTTGTATGTGCAAAACTAATTTAGAATAATTTAATAATTTACAACTTTCAGTTAGCTTGACTATATTGAAAATGTCTATTTTTACTTCTTTACTCAAAACTGCTCAAAGACTCCCGCTCAAGAGTTTGTTTCGGGTTTCACTCGGGTATCGCTACACAAAGATGTCAGGGAGCTTCTTGTCATGTATTCATGGTTATTGTAGGTGAGCCCAAAATGTCATTGTGACCTTCCCTGTTGACATTGGGTAATTGCAGCGAAGGCATGCCCAGCTTTCCTTCATATCTGTCATGGTATTGGTGAAGGTAAGCCAGACTCAAAAGAATGACAATCCAAAATTACACAGAATAGAGATGCCACATACCCGTCTGAAGTACACAGAGCCTATCAGTTAAGGTAATCAATTTGCTAGGTGTGAGCAGGACGCGCCATGTCAGCAATTTGACTGAAGCCAAATGTTGGATGCCATGTTCCATCGCTTTTTACTGTGTAACTGCTCCATTAGATCGGTTTCTAAACTAAGAACTGGTGTGTTTAAATTTTCTTCTCGTTACACACATCCTTCAGGGGAAGAGACATCCGGAATAAATTGTGGGTAGGGTCATACCAAAGACTTTAAACATGGTACTTGTTGCTTTGCTTGGCCTGGTGCCTTTACACTGTCAGTGTGATTGGGTGAGGGTGTCATGTCTGATGTCTTCGGCACGACATTCCAGTGGAGGCAGCACTTTGGCGTCATGGACTCACATTGCCAGAAGAACACATATTCAAAGTACCCTTCTTCATCATTTAATAGAAAGCTTGTGAAGTAGGACTGGAACCCAAAATATCTGATCATAAGACTTCCTATTTGCACAGATCCTATGATGATGCTCATTCGGGCACGTATGTAAAGTTAATTGACATGGAATTCAGGAGGCTTCCATAGATCCCCAATGATAAAACAATTCAGCTTTATACACCGCTGTACATTTTGAGATATAAATATGATTTTAACAAGTACTGGATTGGAGATATCAATATGTCACGAGCTTCAGGTTATACAAATATGTCAGCGTCCGCTACACGTCTAGACAGGCAGGCCGAACCCCATACATACATGTGTAGGTCTATATACCCCTGCCTTCACACTGCAAGCTCTGCGGTGTGTAGATGCCCTACATATATGTATATTTGCGTCTTTCCAATATTGCCTGTCTAGCTGTGTCAATTTACCGCCACCGTCCCCCTCCCCCCAACAGTCAGTGATCACTGGGCCGGGCTGGCATGTCTGCTGAGTGTGGAGTTAGCAATACGCCTACATGTAGAGTTTCAGCCCCAGGATAAGGTGGATATATGCACATGCTAACCTGAAAATCGGGTTATCTGACGGGATAGGGAAAGAGATTTTTGTGACGGCGTGATCAGCTACATGTAAATGATCGTAATACTAAAATCGTAAAGTGTATAAAACGTGACGATTTACCTTTATTCAGTGTACATGTGAGTACACAGGTCTACATATTGCTTAATTATAAGGCTATGATAGATTGAGCGTTACCTAACGTGCTATAGCAGACATTAGGGATACTTAACAAGATTAGGCTGTCCAGCCCAAGCGACATGTCACATCCAACACCGACCTTCAGAACAACCCCAAGGTCAGCACTAATACAACACCCCAAAATATTAAATGCCATTGTGACAAGGTCGACATAAACAATATCAACCACAATCAGTCGTTTTCCCCAAAGAATAGGTCTTGTATCAGTATTCACACAGTGTCGGAGCTTCACACACGGGCTGGAGTTATAGAGTCTATACATCTACGGACAGCCCCTGTCGTTAGCCCACTTCGTGTCGACGTGAAGAGGCCCAGATCAAGTACATGTATGAACACTGGCAAGTTACTGCGACATGCGGTCGAGTAGAGACACTTCCAAAAGCAGACATCAATATCTTCATACGAATTCTATCCCAGGTTATACTTACCTGTGGACACAAATCTCACCGTGCTTCACAGCTTGATAAAAGACCGTAGATTGAAATCGAAAATGCTTTCTTCACAGAAATGTACATGACCTACTACAGCCCACTCAAAGTTATCTCCCTTTACAATCATTTAATCAAGTTACATGAACACCTCATATTTATCCAATTTAAATTGACTGGAACCATGTATATGGAATCTTCCAGGCACATGCTGTCTGTATAGAGTGGCATAAATGGCGATTTTGTCACCCCTATTTACTTTTTCCTTATTAGACTTTAAGGTTTTGCTTCATACGTGGGTCATTTTGGGGTCTTCACAGATAGGAAGATTCCATTTGATTGACATGAACTTAATTATTCTGATGTGCACCCCAGAGGACATTTGAAGAGATTTATTAGCACTTTTAGAGTTGCACAAAACAAATTGTGTGATTCCATAGCCATTTCTTTTTAAGTGTGGATAAGTGAGTAAACATTAGAGGCCCTAATAGAAGGCCATAGAGAACATGAAGGCCCCACATTTACCCAATGATATCTCAACAGAACGTTCATGTAATGAGTCTTCCAGGTACACAATGCCTTTCAGGAGCGGCACAAGTGGCGGTCACCAGAACTACTTGAGTCGTACATATTATACTTCTGTCTTTTGTTGTATATGTGGGTCATCTGAGACCCAAACTTACTGACTTGATGTGTTGTGCACATCATAGGTCTTTTAAAAAGATATAGTGGCGCTTTAAATTGGCACAAAAGAAACTAATGTAGTTCCAAAACCATTTCGCCTTTGCAGGGGATAACATGATCACGATAGGAGGCTCTAAATCAGAGTCATGCAGGACATAAAAACCCCATATTTACTCGGGGAAAATAGGAGGTAGCACTTACATGGGCCTCAAATGGACAATTCCTTTCTAGAGCGGCACAAATAGGTGTGTTGTCCTGATAGGCATGTAAACTGTGCTTAATGGACTTGTGGTTTTCTCTGTATATGAAAGTCAATGGACAGTACGACAGTAATTTTGCTACCTAAAGATTAAGTGATATACGCGACAGAAGGACTTCGAAGAGAGTTAGTAACATTTCAAAGTGAAACCATAAGTTTGCATTATAGATCGGTCGATTATACCCTACTATTGGATAATTTTGGGGTCTGTATGGAAAAATACAATGAGCATTTCTACATCATTGCTCAAATCAACTAACTGGTGGAAAAATAAGGTATATTTAAATCAACTTTTACGAGAAGTTGGTCAGATAAAAGACCCTCAAAAATAAATTGCACCGACACGTTATACCGTTAAATCAGTGAATAGGCGACATGCGAGTGCTTCCTCTGGGGCCTCTCATGTTTTAGAGTAAGGAATCAGGAATAAGTAGCAAGCTGCTAACTTCAGCTCAATTTCATACGATGGCCAACATTCGACCGGGATGAAGTTAGTTACTTATTCCTTATTCCCGTTTCCTTATTCTCTGTATAGCGAGGGTGCGATCGAATACCGGGAGACCAGTGGTCTACTGCTATATCATTTGCTTTGTTTTCACGTTGGGTACAAATCGACACATAACTTGTTGTTGTTGCAAGTAAGTTACCAAGTCTCTCACGCTCGTATATAGTTGTTACCATTTAGTATCGCTCATAGCATCTCTCCATTGATTTATTTGGTTTAATTTTTTTTATTTCCGTGGCTTGAATTGAAGACAGTATGTCTTTGTACACATTTAGAAATCACTACCTTCAGATGTTTAAAAAGTGTAAAGGAGCTTGGCGCAACACTTTTATATCACAACAGTCATTTATACTTCTACCTCAGTTTGTATAACCCTTCAGGAAATATAGACATGTAAAATATGGAAGATCGTGTCTCAAATCCGAAGTAAGCAACCTATTGTCCACGATTGAGCGTCCACCCCTTTAAAAATATTAAAACTACCTTCTTCACACAAGACAATTTCAGACAACACTAATTTTATCTGCCTAAAATGGGACTTAGCTGTTGCTCAAACCTTGTAAGATTGCGACTATTACAAGAGGGAATCGATCTAGGCCTAGACACCATACCTCTAGTGTCCCCTGTAGAGTTTTAGCCGCTTCAAGGGATCTTTATCTGTCCTCTTTATAACACTTTCGATCAGAGAACACGAATTTCATCTCTGAAAAGTGAGGAATCGGTTCAAAAAACAAAATACTTCTCCTTTTTTTAAAATAGAATGGGGATTTCGTGTTCGTTTCAAGCCTTGGAAGATCGCGTTTCAGATAACCGCTGACATCATGTACCTCAACTTGCCTCCATACATTTTTCGCCGCTTCATAAGTACTTTACGTGTCTTTCCCAGGTAAAGCAAGTTCAGCAAATACCAACTTTATCTGACTACAATATGGATTGGATGTTTTATCAAGCCTTGGAAGATCGCATCGCACACAAGGGTGAACAATAAAGACCGTAACTGTTATACCTCAACTGGACGTTTTGGAGTTTTCGCCGTTTCAAGACTACTTCAGCTGTCTTTCACACACACAGCACATTCAGAAAATACTAACTTTATCTGACTAAAATGGGGATTGGTTGTTTCTTTAAGGCTTGGAAGATCACATCTCACACAAGGATTAACATTATGTGCCATAACCTTAGCTGGTCTCCGTAGAGTTTTCGCCGCTTCAGCAGTACTTTAACTCCCTTTAACACATACAACACGTTCAGAAAATGCTTACTTCAATCGCCTACAATGGGGACTGGCTGTTCCTACAAGCCAGGGAAGATCGTGCGACTCATAAGTAGGAGGATTATATACCTCAAGTGAAATACCTCAGCTGATCTCCACAGAGGTTTCGCCGCTACAGGCGTACTTCAGCTATCTATCACAGCACGTTAAGGAAATGCTATCTTTATCTCACTGAAAGGGGAAATTCGATGTTTCTTGAAACCTTGGAAAATCGTGTATCACAAATGGGTTAACTAAGAAACGTAAGGGCAGCATTTCCTGGCAGTTCCAGAGTTCTGCCGCCTCGCAACTCAGGCACTTATTTTATGTCTCCTGCCAAAGTACATACACTCGCAAAGATGCGCGGTACAGTTTCGGCGGTCTCACGTTCATTACTTTGTAGGGAACCGACCTAGAAGCTCATCGCTCTCTGTTAAAGCACAAACGACGCCATTTTTTATGGTTAAAAGCTACAAACGGAAGAGCCGGCATAAACATGGCGTCGTTTTTGTTTTGACCTGGAGCGATGAGCTTCTAGGCTGGTCAGCTCCTAAATAAAGAAGGTGAGACCCCCTACATTGCAGTGCACCTGCTTGAGAGTGTCTGTACTTTGACAGGAGACAGAAGATAAGTGGTTGAGTTGCGATTCGGCGGAACTCTGGCAATACTCCCAGGAAATTAAACGGAAGGTTGTATGCCTTCCACTGGTATAGCGACATCCAAATATCGGAGCGGCAGTGGAGGTCATGTAGGAATAGGGCCGTAATATGTTCATGGTGTTGAGTTAATCGAGGAGGTGGATGTATGAACAGTTGCACTGAAAGCCATACATATTTGATTAATGTCACTATATATACTAAAGATCACACACGATTTAGATGCCGATTCTATTAATTCTCCCATTCGTCATTATTGAAAACTATTGACTGCTTCCCTTTGCACGAATCCATCCAAATATATTGTTTTATACGCCTTCTTAGTTCTTTGATAGTTTGTTTTATTTGTCGTTTTGGAAACTGGTCTTGCAATTACTTAGCCGGAACACCTATTTTGGTTGTCGGCTGGTATACGAATATCGGTTTCATGATATAGGTTTACCCGTTGAAAAGTTTGTCGGTATCTTGCCGAAGGGTGTTGGCGTACTTCTGAAACTTACCACCATGACATCACATCACATATTAAAGAGGAATATTCTTAAACATGGATTTCAACAGTTAAATATACAAACTAAACGAAAACTATCAAACAACTCCTTTTTGTCAGAAGAAACAGGACTTTATTCAAAAGATAACAGATGATTAAAAGTTGATGTTTACAATGTGTATAATTACATGTGCTGTTCATTGGCTTTGCTGTGATGGTACATCTATCAGAAAGGTACAACAACACGACCTTCAAACACGCCGGGCCTCATCACATGCTTCCTAATTATGGTGTAAAAGACACAGTGAAATAGCAACAACGTCAGACAAATTTTGTATTTCAATCGGGATTAAATGAACGAATTGATGGTGTATTAAAGACAGTGGTAATGAGTTGAGAGGGCAAATCGACTTCATCAATACACACGTACATCATCATACATGTAGGTAGAATCATCGTTATTTACTGGACAGGAAACCCACAACGTAAAATTTGTTAATAACCGGTTCTGCAGTATACTTGATTAACCATCGTGGCTCAGTGTGTCAAGCTTGGTGTACTTGATTAACAACCATGGCCTACGGTGTCAAGCTTGATGTACTTGATTAACAACCATGGCCTACGGTGTCAAGCTTGATGTACTTGGTTAACAACCATGGCCTACGGTGTCAAGCTTGATGTACTTGATTAACAACCATGGCCTACGGTGTCAAGCTTGATGTACTTGGTTAACAACCATGGCCAACGGTGTCAAGCTTGGTGTACTTGGTTAACAACCATGGCCAACGGTGTCAAGCTTGATGTACTTGATGAACAATCATGGCCCGCAGCTTTAAGCTTACTGTACTTGATAAATCATCACGGACCACGGTGTCAAGCGTAGTGTACCTCATAAATCATCAAGGGTCAGAATATCAAACTCAATGTACTTGACCAACTTACATGGCACAGAATATGAATACAGTCTTGAACTCTTAAGGCTACTAAGAAAATGTTCCAGCGAATGAAAGGTGCAAGAAGTCGGTAAAAGTGGAGAAAACTTGATTTCAGACATCACCAAAGCACAATATTAAAGAACCAAACAACACATATCACAGTCGATATTCATCAATCAGGTCTCCACAGATTACATATTCCTCATGATGATAACATTGTGGTAGATTAAAAAGAGAAAAGAAGTCGAGGCTCATCTATATACGAAGATATAAACCCAACAGAGGGTTTTTGGTCTTAAACCTTGCCACACCATATCATTGTCAAAACACAAAAACAAAAAATACAGCTAATAAACAGCAAATATGTTTGAAAAAGTTCACGACAATGCTGAATCTATCCTAACTTCTCCAAACTTGCCTAATTCCCATAAACGGAGAAGGTGTCAAAAGAAAAACGAAAACATAAAGGAAGAACATCCTACAATATATGTGTAAATTATATTTCCATATTCATCCTAGCTTTCCCATTTTCAGATTGTGGAGAAAAGCGTTTAAGTTCGCTGTATTTTCACATACAATACTGAAACAAGCCAAGTGAAATAAAATGATCTTACCAGAGATATGCATTTGCAAACAACTAATGTCCATGCCCACGTACGCGTGTGTACATGTGTTGACGACAAGTCCATATTATGGTGACAATGACGTGTGCTTAACTACATATTATTTATCATTTCGACAACCTAATCACTATCTTCACCAACAACACCAAAGTCATCCCGCACCTCATCGCACTTATCACGACCCCCCAGTTAGCCAATAACATCCATCATTGTTTTAATATATTTATGGTCTTTAAATTTTAAAACAGTAACCTGGAACAATCCAGATCAACAGGACACTCACCCCCACTGTTTGACTGAAGTGATTCCTTACGCATTTCATTGGTGCAGGTTATGCTACATGTATGTTCGACGAGACTTTACAGCGTGTTTTACGTTAACATTCGAACACCTACTTCCTTAATGACATCAACTTAAGTGTAGATCATGGCTTCACTAAATCTGACCTGTTATCATCAATTTATTTATCTTATTTATTATTTGACTGGTGTTTTACACCGTAGTCAAGAATAATCATCAATTAAAAGGTAGAACATGACTTAACTAATCTGACATTTCTTCATCGATTTTAATTTAGAACATGGCTTCACTAAATCTGACCTGTCATCATCAATTTATTTATCTTATTTATAATTTCATTGGTGTTTTACACTGTGCTCAAGAATAATCATCAATTAAAAGGTAGAACATGACTTAACTAATCTGACATTTCTTCATCGATTTTAATTTAGAACATGGCTTCACTAAATCTGACCTGTCATCATCAGCTCACATGTAGAGCATGGCTTCTCTAATTCAGACTTGTCATCAATGTAAATGTAGACCCTGACTTCACTTCATCAGACCTGTCATGATGATTTAAGTTTAGAACATGACTTCACTAAATCAGGCCAGTCATCATCAGTTTAAGTGTAGAACATGGCTTCACTAAATCAGATCTGTCATCATCAATTTAAATGTGGAACATGACTTCACTAAATCAGACCTGTCATCATCAATTTAAACGTAGAACAACTGGCGTAACTAATACACTTCTTACTAACTCTTACTAATTAACAAACCTCTTACCTGTCTCAGGTTATTTTGAACAGCAGTTGAACATATATGTATCAAGACATTTAGCTTAAAAGACGTACACGTCTCACAGTCATCATTGTCATTCACATGAAATTCAACACATTCACTCATCACATTTGAACACGTTCACCTTACATTTAACACATTCAGAGTCACTCATTTACAGCCTATTAGCCATTGTCATGACATCCTCATGAGGATGGAAATCAGTCGCGTCTTCTCGAGGCATCTGTGTATACGAGTTCGTGTCATTGTACACAGAGCTTACATTCTGGAAAGATTAAGTCATATTGCAACCATGTTTACTAACAAACCTTCCCGAATTGTCTTTACGTTAGCCTATAAATATGAGCGACGAAGATGTAAACCTCGCAGTCATTTACTTATGTCTACATTCAGAGCAGTTATTTACTTACGACGACTTTGAGAAGTCATTTACTTACGTCCACTTAGAGAGCAGTCGTTTTACTTGCGGCCACTCGAGTCATGTTTGCTCTTGCCTACTTAGAAGGATTTCTGTGGGACTTTGGAGATATTGGGTTACACGCCTTTCGACAATTTTGTCATTTTGTACTCCATTTTTCGGTACGTAGCACTTTGCGAGCTTGTGTTTCGCCACTGGCTATTTAGTTGGAGACGTCCCTTTGGAGCTTGTATCGCTTATTGTCTCTTAGTGTGATTACGTTCATCCCAATTTACCCTGAAAGTGACTTTGTGTATATTTCGGAGGAGTGGAACATAGCCAGCTTGGCATTACGGACGTTATTGTCAACCCGTCTGCCCAGGAAACTTGCACCTTGCCGGGGAGTTGTATATCTACCATCGTCGGCGTACCGGGCCCTCTGCTGTTCGTTACTACAGAACTTGTCATCCTTCGATTCGAGAATTCCGAAGGACTGTGGATTCTATATTTACGTGCACTGACTTGCCATTGGAAGCCGGAATAGTTCTTCCAGATTTGGCACACTAACATCCGTGAGAAGCTAGATATGTTTTTGAAATTATCTGTATTGTTTTGTATACAAATGTCATTTGTAGCATTTGTCTATTTTATTGAAATACAAGCATTGAACTTAGTCTAGCGTCTTCGTGTTTCTTTGTTTGACCTTATGTAAGGTCTTTCGCTGTCTGAAAATTCAACAAGCCATTTGTTTATCGATTTTCCTCTCCGATAATGGTACTCTTACAAATCCGGGGCTCGTCCGGGAAATAAAACCTGATTGTGCCAGATTGCAGCACCTTTTTTCAACTTTCATTTTCAACTTGTGTAGCGGTGTTTTAATTGCCGTTTTCGATCAACCAGAGATTCACATTTTGTACAACTGTTTGTATATATATTTTTTTCGTATACTCTATGACCCGCCCGGATACCGCATTCGGACGGAGAGATCCGGGTTCAAACCTGGGTCGGGTCATACCAAAGAGTTAAAAAATGGTACATCCTGCTTCCTCGCTAGCAATAAGAGGATAGAGGGTGGAATGGTCGGCCCGGTGTCAGTATAATGTGACTGGGTGAGGGGGCTTGTTGGTTGTCTTCGGTAAGTCGTCTCGGTGAGGCAGCACCAGATAAAAAATACGGTGGGAATCCGTCCTGCACCGCATTCGTATAAGTGAAATATTCTTCAGTAGGGCGTTAAACAGTAAACATTCATTCATTCATTTGTACACTCTATTGTGTAAATATGGCTGAGGAATTTGATATAGGCTCATTCCTTGAAAGTGTAGATTTGTCAGTCGTTAAGCTGTCTGAGTTAAGGAAGGCGAATTTGAGACAAATAGCTGACAAGGTTGAATTACACGTACACCAGAGTCTCAGAAAAAGTGAAATTGTGGAAGCTATTAGCAAACACTAGGCTTAAGTAATACTTTACCTATTAAGAGTCAATGTGGTGATGAAGAGTTGGCCAAGCTTCAGTTAGAGATGGAAAAGATTAGGTTAGAGAGGGAGGAAAGAGAGCAAGAAAGAGAGTTAGAGAGGGAAAAGGAGAGAGGGAGAAAGAACGAGAGACAGAAAACAGAGAAGAAGAAAAGAGAGAAAAAGAAAGAGAAACAAAAAGAGAAAGAAGGAGATATGGAACTAAGAAAGTTGAAGTTAGACGATGAGCTCAAACTGAAGGAACTCCCAGTTAAGGGTAGTGAGAATGAAGCTGTTTGTCGTAATCTCCAAGGATTTGATTTGGCACGAAATACCAGATTAGTATCAACATTTGTTGATAAGGACGTAGAAAGGTTCTTTCTGTCATTGGGAAAGTGATTGTTAACTTGGAGTGGCCTGAGAGGTATTCGCCAATGTTACTGCAGAGTACATTTGAAGGTAAAGCTGAAGAGGTCTATTCTTCTTTGTCAGTGGATCGGTTTTTAGGTTGCGAAACAGTTAAAGCAGTTGTCTTGCCTGCTTATGAGCTTGTACCGGATTAATATAGACAGAAGTTCAGACAGTTAAAGAAACAGTTCGGTGAAACTTATGTGGAATTTGCCAGGGGTAAAGAAACGCTGTTTGATAGTTGGTACATTGCTCTGAAGTTAGATCCTTCTTTTGGGAATTTGAGGGAGGTTGTTCTTCTGGAGGAATTTAAGAGTTCCTAATGACCCCAAGGTATTATTCCACCCTTGTGTCATTATTATAAAAGCCCAGGGCATCTGGGATGGACCTGCCAAGTATTGAAAAGAAAAGGGGAGCAAAGGTCAGAAGCTTTTGTTAACGCCAGTTGTAAACCAGTGAGGTCACGGGCAGAGATAGGTAGTGTTGGTCCCATTGTTAAGCCACAAGTCAAGGAAGTAGTTCAGACTCCTGAGGCCTACTTGGGTTTCGTATCGGATGGCGTGGTTACTGGTCATGGAATTACCTCCCTTGTTCGTAGGGATACTGGGGCTAGTCAGTCTTTGATGTTGGCAGGCATGATTTGAGCACATTCTGCTAAAGCCAACAGTCATGTTTTGATCCAGGGTATTAATGGAAATTGTATGTCTGTTCCATGTCTGGATATTACACTTACTTCTAATTTGGTGACTGTAGGGGTTGTTAGTACGTTGCCTGTGGAAGGTATTTCCTTTTTGCTGGGTAATGGCTCAGCAGGAGATAAGATCAAGGCGTGTCCTCTTGTCTGTAGTGCACCCGTTTGGGATGAAAATACAGACGACCTAGAGGAGAAATTTCTAGGTATTTTTCCTCTCGTGTGTGGTTACCAGGTCACAGAGAAAAACTAGGGTGAATTAAGATCATCCTTTCATTACCATTAAGGATTCAGCTGGTAAAGTTAATTTGGCTGAAACTTTCTTTCATGACATGACATGATGACGTAGAGGATGGTCAGGAGTTAGACAGTCCTGTGTTTTCTCGGTCTGAAGTGGCTAAACAACAACAGTCAGGTCCTGAAATAAGACAGTTGAGTTGTCTGCTTTATCTGTGGAGGAAATAGCCGATGTACCTGTTGGTTATTACATGGAGGATGAGCTGTTGATGAGAAAGTATAGACCTCCTTATGTATCAGCTAATGATGATTGGGCAGTTTTTAGTCAAGTTGTCCTACCTCCAAATTATAGACTGGAAGTTCTTAGAACAGCTCATGAGATCCCCACAGGTGGACATTTAGGCATAAGAAAGACAGAAAAAAGATCACTCGCCATTTTACGGGCCTAGGATTCAAAAGGATGTGGTTAATTTCTGTAAGGCATGTCATACCTGTCAGCTAGTAGGAAAACCACAGCATAGTAGGTCTATAAGGCCCGCATCCTTAATTCCTATTCTTTCTTTTGATGGACTTTTTAGTAAGGTATTTTTCGATTCTGTTGGTCCATTACCCAGAACTCTCTCAGGATACAAGTATCTTGTGACTATTATGGATGCAGCTACTAGATTTCCTGACGCTATCCCACTGATAAAGATAACTACTCCTGAGATAGTTAATGATCTGCTACAGTTTTTCACTAGATATGGGTTACCTAATAAAATAGAATCTGACCAGGGATCAAATTTTATGTCAGGATTATTTCAGGAAGAGATGCATCAGCTGGGGATTAAGCAACTTAATTCCACAGATTACCACCCTCAGTCCCAGGGTGCTTTGGAGAGATATCACCAAACCATGAAGAATACTCGTCGAGTGTATTGCTTGGAATACAAGGAAGATTGGGACAAGTGCATTCCGGTTGAATGTTTGACACTAGGGATGCACCTAACAAGTTCTCTGGGTTTAGTCCATTTGAGTTGGTGTATGGTCATGAGGTTAGAGGTTCTTTAGTTTTGATGAAGGAGCGTATCTTGGCACAGGAGACAGAAGGAAACTTATTAGATTATGTTTCCCAGTTTCGTGAAAGATTATGTAAAACCTAGGAGATAGCTGGAGTTAATTTGAAGAGGAGGGGAAAATGAAATTATACTGTAAAGAGAAGGCTAAGCCAAGAACTTTTTCTCCTGGAAATCAGGTTTTGACTTTTCTGCCTCCACCTGCAGGATCACTTAAGATTTGTTAGATTCTAAACTGGATAACTCAGGTATATTGAGAACTATAAATGAAGTGTTAAGTCATCTTTCTAACACTCAGACACAGGATATTTGTAAGTTGCTCGAAACTTATCCTGAGATATGATCTGATGTACCAGGTTGTTCTAATTTTGCTGTACATGATGTAGACGTTGGGTAGACTGCACTTATTATACAGCACCCCTAAAGATTCAGAAATACCATCATAACATTATTGTTTGACCTTAGCCTTATGCTCTGTAGATTGTACACATTGTTGGTGATGATAATATTGTTGCTGACATGCTATCCAGAGCTCCAGTGAGATTTATATATGTATATTTCTTTGTATATGTACAGACAGTATTTGTAACACGATTTTGTCAGGGTTGTAAATATATAATTTATATATATAATTTATATTCTGAGATTGTAAAGATCATAGGTATCTTTCCTTTAGGGGGAAGTGTTATGAACCCCACCTTTAAAATATTGTGTTATATTCTGTCTTATTTTGTTTTAGCACTAACCGGGTGTGAGAATGACCTACACTTTTTTCTCAGTTTACTTTTTAGCCTGCGCTGGAATTCAGTCGCGTCTTCTCGAGGATTCTGTGTTTGTGAATTCGTGTCATTGTACAAAGAGCGTACATTCTGGAAAGATGTACCCATGTTGTAAACATGTTTACGAACAAACCTTCCAGAATTTTCTTTACGTTAGCCTATAAATATGAGCGACGAAGTTATAAGCTCGCAGTCATTTACTTACGTCCATTTTGAGAGCAGTCGTTTTACTTGTGTCCACTCGAGTCATATTTGCTCTTGTCTACTTAGAAGGATTTGGGGGGATTTTGGAGATATTACCTTGCATGATGTTCGACGATTTTGTCATTTTGTACTCCATTTTTCGGTACTCAGCGCATTGCGAGCTTGTGTTTCGCCACTGGCTATTTAGTTGGAGACGTTCGCTTGGAGCTTGCATCGCTCATTATCTCTTTGTGCGGTTACGTACATTTCATCCCAGTTTACCCTGAAAGTGACTTTGTGTATGTTTCCGAGGAGTGAAACATACATGGCCAGCTCGGCATTACGGCCGTCACTGTGAACCCGTCTGCCCAGGAAACTTGCACCTTGCCGGGGAGTTGTATATCTACCATCGTCGGCGTACCGGGTCACTACAGGACTTTGTCATCCTTCGATTCGAGAATTCCAAAGGACTGTGGGTTCTCTACTTACGTGGACTGACTTCCCATTGGAAGCCGGAATAGTCCATCTGGATTTGGGACTCTAACATCTCTAAGGAACTACATATATTTTTGTAATTATCTGTATTAATTTGTATGTAATTGTCAGTTGTACCATTTGTCTATTATGTTCAAATATAAGTATTGAACTTAGTCTAGCGTCTTCGTGTTTGTTTGATCCTGTGTTAGGTCTGTCGCTGTCTGTTCAACAGGCCATTCGTTTATCGATTTTACTCTCCAAAAGTGGTATTCTTACACACACAAGGACAGCACAAATGCCAGAAGGCAGGTCAACTTTGCCGCACATAAATTCCATGTTTGACAAATGGTTGTCTATGGCAATAATCGGGAGAACAATGCATGACTTGCCACTGATACGAAGACACAAACATTTTGTGTTTTAAAGGAAATGCATTCTGCACGGTTTTGCACTGGCATGCTTAACAAAAATCAATGCCAACCTGCAAAGGTTTATGCTTATTTATTTATTTATTTATTTGATCTGTGTTACGCCGTACTCAGGAATATTTCACTTATACGACGACGGCCACCATTACGAAGGGAGGAAAGCGGGCAGAGCCCGTGGAAAACCGAAGACCATCGGCAGGTTGCTGGCGGGCTTTCCCATGTACGACCAAATCTGAAGCCAGCATGAGCTGGACTCAAAGTGACCGCATTGGAAAAAACGTGTATCCTTGACCTGCCAAGAGGTCAGAGGCAGGCCCAATATGTGGCTTACTGTATAGTTTCATGTGCAAATATAAATCTCCCTGACCACAAACGTACAAGCTGTCGGACTTGGGAGGCCTATGAGCGAAAGCTGGCCAGCGTGTTAAAGGAAAAGAAAGCAATTACTGCGCCAGGCTGCTTAGATTCCGTATACACGTGGCATACTGACAATTCGGCATGCATATGTACACACGTGAGACTCTGTACCTGATAAGCCCAAGCGTGTTTGTGTTTTCAGACATGTCTGAAGGCATTTCAGGCTTTATTAAGGCTCTGTGAAATCTATAAAAATAAATAGCACATGTCGCATATCTATTTCTCCATTCAACTGTCGTGTATTGATTCCCATACATTCTAAACCAGCTTTTGTCCTCGTGTCGTGTTGATCATAGAGGACAGGAGGACAGGCAAAGTACTTCCTCGACATACATACAATGACCTGCACGTGTGTCTTCCTACTCATAAAGATAACAGTCGTACAGTTTGTAAAACCTGTCTTTCTTATTTACTTGATTACTGTTATACGCTATACTCGTGCATATTGTATTTTTACGACGGCGGCCAGCATTACGCTGGGAGGAAACCTACGACCATCCACAGGCTGCTTTCAGACAAATCCTGATTTGCGATAAACTTTGCGTAATATTCCATTTAATTGGCTCGTCGATCTTTAATGTCCTGCTCTAGAATTTTTGATTTGAACGACGTCGTAGTGGAAACCGGAGTGCCTGGAGAAAACATCTGCTTGTGTAAGATAACAGATAAAAACCACAGCCATGCCTGCGGGATCTAGATTTGGTAGCCACCTTCTTGGTCTTTAGCGATCTAAGTCAGCGAGGTCCCAGTGTCTAATATAGTCAGCCAGACAACATGGGCTATTTTGTCGTTTGATGGCATCTCCTTGTTACTAACAAAACCAACTAGCCAGGCGCTCTATGAGTAATATATAATTTCACCAGGGTGGATGTCAGTCTGACATTAACCATAAAAGTATCAAAAATGTAAAGAAAAATGGCGGTCAAAAGAACTATTTAGTCCTCTTTTTGACAATGTTTATTTTCCTATACAACACTGCGCTGAATATATAAAATGTTTATTTGTGACAATACTGAAAACGAACATAATTTTCAAAAGCATGCGGAGTGAAAAGATATTTTACACAGTCTAAATAGAAAAAAATAAATTGGCACAATTGTTGGCGTCAACATTATCCAAAATACGAGGAATGTGGCCACAGATAGTTCCAGGGTTCAACTGGGCCGTATGAACCTACATATAGTCTAGTTGTTTTCGCCTCATCTGACCAAGTAGATCAGCTGGAGGAGATGTTAGAATACTTTTCACGCGACAGTGTGCCTTTCGGCAGCTTTGATCACCAGTACACAGGCTTGGAAATTCTCCCAGGCGATTCCCTTGTCTTAGCGATTCACAGATATAACCCCTAACTCATCTTACATCCCAAAACTGCTTCGGGTGGAGTCAATGGCCCTAAGAAGTTACCAATGGAATTGTTGGTGTAGAGAAATGCGTTCAAATCAACCACGTCGTGGTTGTACACAGGTAGATCTTCTCTACCATCTTGAATATAATGGCGATCCCATTGTCGATATAATGGGGGCCGTATTTATTAATCTGGTCCTACGTATGAGTTCATTGTTAACATCATTTCCACACATTTCCGACCACTGACGGAAACATTCGTAAAAAAGAGGAGTACATATGCCTCAAAGAGGTTTAAAAAGGGGGAGACAACTATTAAAAAAATCCTACACTCAAATCTACAGATTTACTGATTTACAAGTAAAAGTGTGCATTCGTATGAAATAAAAAACATTGTATGTATACATGTACAGATATTACAGAGCTGATACTTAAACAATTAGTCAGACACTATTGAAATACAAAAATGTCGCGTACGTGATCACGATCGTAATAACCAAGTGCAGGTTGCTGGCGGATCTTTAACGCTATTTCCTTGAGAATTTCACCCTCGCCAAACGATTATCAATTTTCAACATAATCACAACATGGTCATGACTACGGGAACAGCCTAATGCTACGCCAGAGCAACCTGCTGATCAATACAAGCTGAGCAAAGTCTAATAATTAGTTTTACCCATAAAGATGTACTGGATGAACTAACATACGTAGCTATTTAAACAGGACTACACAAACTTCAGAATTCAATGTCTTTTATACTTCCAAATACTGCAGCAGTCCATCCAATAAGCATAATTATCTCATGGCTCACTGCCAACTAAATCATTCAGCTTCGGCCAATAAAAAACTTTTGTACTGTACATGACTCCTGTGTGTATACGTAATTCATCCTAAAATATTCTTTTATTTATTTGACTGGTGTTTAACGTCCTACTCAAAAATATTTCACTTATACAACAGCGGCCAGCATTATGGTAAGAGGCAGAAACCCGTGACCATCCGCAGGTTGCTGGTGGATCTTTATCGCTACATACTTGAGCACTTCGCCCTTACCAAACGGTTATCAGTTTTCAACATATATTCAGGACATATGATGGAAATAAAAGTGCCCAGAATATACCACTTACTTTAGGCAAGGTACTGACAATCTTTCCAACTTGTGACATACAAATATGAGTCCTGAGACTTTCCACTAAGCCACATGTCAGTTTCTCTGTGACATAAGAAGGCTGCCATTGACTTGGATAAAACACTGTGATGATAGCATGTCACACACACATAAATTAGACAATGTTGATAAACACACAAGATGCGGGGTCATTCACAGCTAACTCCAACAGCAACAAAGCCAAGTGAAAAACAAACTGCAGCCTGGGTAATGCTAAACTTGAACCACTCTACGCTATGCACTCACAGTTTGCTCAGTTATTAATACTTTTCCTTCTTCTTTTTATTTGTTTTTTTTTTGTTTTTTGTTTTTTGTTGTTTTTTTTAGACGCCAAGCACGATACAAATCTGTGTAAAACAAAAGTCAGAATCACGTCACTGACAAAACAACATCTTCTACCTTGGCAGTCACATTTACAGAATGACATTCTTAATTTCCACGGATTCCTGGTCTAATCCTATTTAAACACGTTTAGCCATGATCATTCACTGATCCTTAATTTCCGGACAATGCGCATGACCTTACACAAGAGGAATCTTTTTGCAGGAGACAGACAAGCAAATCTTGTAAGCTTAGATTAATACATGTAAAGCAAATGACCTGGAGATGTGATTGATGTGATTATAAATGTCACACGTCAAAGTACAAAGGCAAAATTCAGGCACAAAATCCAATTTATGGCTGTCCAATTTCTTTACAGATGAAACAGGAACCCCTTCTTCGTGCAAGTACACATATTCCTCCTGTTGGCCAGAAATGCTATACTATTTTGGGGGCGTAGTAATTTACTGACCAAATCCAATATGACATGCGCAAAGCCGAAACTCTTGTATACCTTAGGAACTGATTTTGGTAATAATTTTGTCATTATGGTAACGGGACATCTTTTGTGTCTTGAATGGGCATGTCACATGTCAATTATACATGTCATGCATACTTTGTACTGTACGTTGTCCTTGAAATCTCATAACAAATATTTTCATGACATTTCATGACCAAATCTCAAAACAACTACCACAGGAAATGACAAAACCTGAAAACCATGCTCGCAACATCTAATAACGATTATCCAGTTGTTTTTTCCACGGGTATGGTAACTGTCCTTGGGTGTGGGGTTCAAAACCTGAGCTGGTTTCTGACCTTCTGCGAATTTTCACTGCTGAGAAAATCTCTACTTTATACCCAGGAAGTTCAATTCAAAATAATTATGACACAAAAATGATTTATAAAGTTTGAAAGCAACATGCGTGTATGTATACTTGGGTTTTACGTCTTACTAAACAACTTTTCAGTCATGTGACGACGAGGAGTCCTTAGAATACTGTGTTTTCTTGCGAGTCCATGTAGCCAAAGAAATATATCTACATGTGGACTGGCTACACCCGTAACTGAACTGTATAATGTAGCCATTGTACAGAGGCCAAAGGACAAACTGTGAGCATCACATTTTGTCACACTGGCAGTGGCGACGTTTTGTCCCCAGTAACCCCATAATATACAAGTTTGTTACACACGTATGTTTCCCACACCTGTCACATTTTGTCGGAAACTTAACACGGCCAAATGACCTCGACAAGTTCCTAGATGTACGTATCACATTGTATGTATTACTACATAATGTACTTATCCAAAGTTCCACCATCACACTACATTACAAGCATTCATGCACGTATCAGTTATTTGACTCTTACTTTGAGATCACGGTATGACGTGCACACACTATGATTGTACTTTTACAGGACGCTTAACATTTTTTTTTCAAAGTCAGTCAGGTTAAAATTGTCACAGAATATTCGTCAAATTCTGTCACCTGAGCCTTGAAATCTGAAATATTTATGTTTTTATTTGTTTTGTGTTTTACGCCGTACTCAAGAATATTTCACTTATACCATGACAGCCAGCATTATGGTGAGAGGAAACCGAGCAGAGCGTGGAGGAAACCCAGAACCATCCACAAGTAGCTGGTGGACCTTTTCACGTACGGCCGGAAGCTCATATGACCAGGACTTGAACTCATAGCGACCGCACTGGTAAGAGGTACCTGGGTAATTACGCCAAGCTGGCACCCTAACCACCGTGTCGCTAACAGAGTAGAAAAATGACATGTACGTGTACGATTTCCAACCCTAATAAACCGAGTCCTGCGAAAATACTGACATCACAGACTCGATGTATCCCTCAGATGGTCATTGTACACTGTATATTTCCTTTCGAAACACTGAGTCATTCAGTAGTGCTAAATTACTAAATTATGTCTTTTTGTGAAATATCTTTCACTTCTTACAATTATCACAAGCAAGATCTTCCCAGCTGTCTGGATAGCTCAGTTGGTGTACACAGCTTTGAGCTAGACATTCAGTCCATAAAATCGCGAGAGAAAGAGTCACCTGAGCCATTTTGTTTAGCCCGTTTCGAATCTGTTAGACCTAATGGTACATGTGCTTCCTGAAAGAATTCAAGCCAATGGAATTTTTGTGGGTGTGAACTTATGTTTAGAGCATAGTCAGGGGCCTTTACTAGTCAGGCCAAGCTAATTTCAATTGTTGTTTTACATGTAGAATAAGTCTTTTTCCAATCTCAAAAACCCATGTAATTTGTGGACAGTAAGGAGTGTCCAAGTAATTTTTTCCTGTTAAAGACATGTGTCCATAATCTTGTCATACAGTTTTTCGTACATACAAGCATATGCATATTGTCCTGCACTCAAGTTACATACAGCATTTTATGAAACCTCCGTGGCTGAAGGGGTTAGTGTCCTAGTGCAGAGCAATTATCATTGAGCTTGACAAACAGGGCCGCCTGGCTTCTTCTCCTGCGTGAAAGGTCCGTCAGCAACCTGCAGATGGTCAAGGGTTCCTGCCGGGCTCTGCCAGGTTTCCTCTCATCAGAACGCTGGCGGCCATCTTAGAATATTCTTGAGTACGGCGTAAATTTCCAATCTGAAAAATAAACACATAGCATTTTGGCAGCTCCGGGGGCCAACTTTAGCCCAGGAAAACATCTGTGATGGACAATAGCTCTGGTAGGAAACTGGATATTTTTATCCTGACAACAAAAAAGCCTCAAAATTTACTCTTGTGTGGGTAACAGCAACAAGAATTCCCGAGCCTGGAAAACTCCGTCAATAGATTCAGCGTGTTTAATTTTTGGAAACACAAACATCCAGAAACAAGTGAGTCAGACACAAGATTTCGCTTGTGTGCGGACAATCTGGATGGTGAGACTTTGTCGTCAACATCATTCAATCAGCTTTGATGGAAAGGTCATGTGAGTGTAGACAAAATGGCGGCTACTCTTGAATCCACTTTACCAATGGATGATTTAGTATTGGACGACAAACCAGTGGAAGAGTGGTAGTCTCACGTAGGGCCTATAACCTTGTCTTTACTACGTTCAACTGCTGGGATTATTCTAAACACAAGTTAAAATCTTGTGCCACAGAAAAAAAAATGTCACATAACCCATAAATAGGAAAACCTACCCACACTGGTCGCCTGTGAGTTCCTGGGAGCTTCTGACTGAAACGACGTCATTTTGGCCTTGTGCGTCTGAACCATGTTTTCGAGGATTTAGCACAGGAATCTGAAACTCCTATTTTCCACAAGAATGTTTTCTGTGTGCGCTGAGCTTTACTATTCACTACAGTGTTCATCTGCCATTTAAATATTATGACACTATAGCTTTAAACAAATTTTGGATTACTTGTATCTGGAAGATTTGCCATCATATCTGGCACGAACTCAAAAATTATGTCCACACTAAGAACTTAGTATTATGTGCTTTCAAGATAAAAATCTTTCGAATAAACTGATTATAATTTTGCCCACCAATGTGCTAGTTAAATACAGAACGATTTGTGCTGGTGCAATAATGTATTTGCCTTTCACTACACGCTGATATCAATCATCAAGTACAGAAACTTTTTCTCTATGGGCATATGTAGTGTCAGCACTGTGGCAAACCCTTGTTATGAAATGTCAGATTGAATATATAAAAATAAGAAATAAATGTAACAAAAACTCAATTTAAGTTAAACTCAATGCAAATATTTTGATGGCAAAGATCGACACGTTAGCCATAGAAAGCAGCTTCACCCTCAAATTTTAAAGGCCTTTGACGAGCATGCTTCTCTGAGTGGCAGTCAATTTGACCATGGCTGGTCTGTTGTGTTGACTGTAGTAGCGCGTAGCCTGAAATGACAACGTCCCTTATTGGGCTTGAAAATTACAGATCTCTGAATGTGAATTGATCAGACTGTAAGCTGGCGCTGGGGCTTTCTCTACTGTGTGTGGTGAATGCAGGCCTATGGTATAATGTATACTGTCACATCGTAACATACTTCAACAGACGAGCTCAGCATAATAACCCTACCCCCGGACACTCTTCCATTTTGTATAGCATTGACGTGTCATTATTGCGTCACGTTCTGATGCATTCTGCAATACGCAGGTTTCGAATTACATCGCTAAAACAATACATGTTAAACTTTGAGAGGGTCAATTCCCTACCCTTTAACATGGCAGCTTATGTGTTCAGAGGAACCGATAATCGGAATTTCGTTCCTGTTGTCCAAAAAGAGATTCAGCATCGCTAGAGAACACGTTTTGTAAGTTTTTATCCTACCATGCTGTAAAACTGTAACATCACGCCACAAAAGGACATCATTTTCTTCACGTAGCATGGCATATCGAAAAATGGCTTCCGTAACGTCACAGATGACAGAACCATTCTTTTACCACAAAGTTTTATTCAACAATCACAGAAGAGTAATATTGTTTGTGCTTGCCACATTTTTGGCCACACAATGTAAGGAACTCCACCTGTCAGAGCTTATGCCGAAAGAGTGAATTCTCCATTCTATTCTGACATAGGAATACAAGTACATGTGCTATAAAAACTTGTGCACTGTTGATAACTTCCAAGCACATGATCATGTGTATATTGAAGTGTGTCAACTACATAGTGCTTATATTTATATACACACAGGACTAGGAACTGACTGAACTGTTTCACTCAAAGCCAACCCTAGTTATCTGTCTTCCATATGTATATAGATGTGCTTTCACTTGCATTATCTCAATCCTGGGTTGGGTCATACAAAGACGTTAAAATGGTAGTTGTTGCTACTTCGTTTGGCACTCTGCATCTAGAGGCTAGGGCAAGGAAAGAGGACTGGGTGGTTTGGTGTCAGTATAATGTGACCGGGTGGGGCGTCCTTTCTGGTTTCTTCGGCATGATGTTCTACTGGCGACATAGACTCACACTGCCACAAGAAGGCACAGAATACAGATATATTCTATGCAATCCTCGATGTCTGAAACTGAAAAACTGTTGATGGCGACATAAAACCCAGTCAAACGCATGCATTGCCCCCCCCCCCCCACAATACTTATAAGTTACATTATCAATTCCAAACTAGATCTACAATATCTACGGCTTTTGTTTATTGGCGTGGTAAATTATTCACGAGGTACAAAACTGGCATCGTGTCTCAGTCTGTCACTAAAGAGCGTGAACTGTTTGTCAATTCATCACAGGCTATACATAATTTTACACAGACTTTCAATGCCATCATTCGAGTACATCCGCACTTCAACTGTTCAATGTCTTCAGTTTCACACGTAGACTAACCGGCGTTGGCACAAAGCGGACGACTTCTTTCTATTTTCTTCACACCTGAAAATGAAAATTACCTGACGATGCATACATCCATCAGCATGGTTTATCCTTGGGAATGCTTTGCAAGGAAATACTTCAAAGAAACAACCATACCTGGCACAGAAATTTCCAAACAAACCAGTTGAAATTTTGTCACCCCCGTTTCCCCAGTCCGACCATAAGCGGACTGGGGACACCGGACAGCCAAACGTCATATTGAGAGTCTCCAATGTGGGGGATCGGCTTTTGTTTTAGTTCTTTTACCCTCTTATAATGTAGTTTTCTTAATAACGTATTTCTAGCAACCCTAAGGTTGTGTTTTAGAATTAAATCACCACTGAGAACACAAAAATTTAGAGAAAATACATGACATTTATTATCATCTATTCCAATTAAACCCCCACATTCAGGACCCTCTGCACAGAGCATTTCTCCAATCTTGAACCTTTACACAAAAATCGCGCTGTGGCCTCGAAACATGGAATTTAAAGTACATGCACTTGTACAAAGTAAAACAATAATGATTGTCCATGTTCTGTACTTGGTTATCACTAGTTGTTTGCCCCCTGCAGATTTTTGATATTCGTCTGGTAGATTTTTCTGATTGGTCATTTAAAGTTAAATTTTTCACATATTTCTACTGAAAGCTATGTAAACTTTTATATTCTTTTGCTATTTATTATATTTTAAACTGGAATACATTTCAAAAGTTTGTGAGACGTTTTTTGTTTTAATTGAGCTTAAGTCTAAAGCTACATGAGTGATAAATTTCAAAGCATTTATTGCTGTTGAAAAACAAGCAAGAAATAAAAGTAGTCCACTGACTGTCTCATAGACAGATATTAAGAAAATGAAAATTTCATCCCGGGGGGTTGTGCATGGTAGCTTAATATACAAGTTTACACACAGTGGTTTATTTGTATGTAGTTTCCTCTAGTAATTGAATTTGATATAACTAAAACAAAGTAATATACACATGTACTATAATGAACAGATGCTCTGAAAGTCTGGTGGTGTCATCTCTGGTGGTGTCATGTCCGGCGGTGTCATGTGTGGTGATATCATATCTGGTGGTATTATCTAGTGGTGTCATGTCTTATGATGCCATGTCTTTTGGTGTTATTTACGTCTGGTGGCGTTATTTACTACTAGCAGTAGTTTACATGCCAATGACATCTCATATGATACCTCAGTGACTGCATGTCAATGACACCTGATACACTGTGTCACTGTGACTGTATGTCAATGACACCTGGCACACTCCCTCACTATGACTGCATGCCAGTGACCCCTGGTATGCTGCATCAATGTGACTGCATGCCAATGACACCTGACATACTGCCTCACTGTGCCCGTATGCCAATGACACCTGATATGATGCCTCACTGTAACTGCATGCCAACGACACCTGATATTCTGCTTCCCTTTGACTGTATGCCAATGACACCTGATACCACACCTCACACTGTTGTACACTGACACTGGGTCGACCACCAACCGGCAGTTAGATTCTCTTCTTATACCCAGTATCAAGCAGTCAGCTATATTTACCAAACTGTCCATTTTTACAGTTCGGGTACATCTATTTATTTATTTGATTGGTGTTTTTCACTTAAACGAAGGCAGCCACCATTAAGGTGGGAGGACATCGGAAAGAGCCTGGGGAACCCACAACCAACCGCAGCTTGCTGTCAGACCTTCCCACGTACAGCTGGAGAGTGGACAAGCAGAAGTTGGACTTGAACTCATAACGACTACATTTGTGAGAGGTATCTGGATCGTTGCCTGGCACGCTAACCCTCTCGGCCATGGAGGGACGTTTGTGCTCATTTCCCCAGGATGATTAAACCCTGAGCAAATAAAATTAAAAGCATTCTAACAAATGAGGAAACTGTTTATAATAGTGCATTGAACTTATTTGGTTTGCAAATATACAAATTTAAGGTGAAGAAGGTACATACATGTTACAGGAAGAAAGAAAACAAACTTCTACAGACATACATATATTTAAGTAAATATAAATTTAATAATCTGTTATTTATAAAAATATATATTACTTATTGCCTTAACAAAGTGTGCAAAGCACAGACGCATAATAACCATTTATTTCTCAAAAATGCAACTGAATTATTTTCATGGTTGAGACCACTCTAGGTTTTGAACCAGCCACCTCAGGGTCCAAATCGTAATCAACACGTCAACTGTCCTGGATCACTTGTATTCAAAATCACCGCAAACAAATATTACCCCAAAGAATACATTGTTCGTAAATTGTCATTTAAGAGTGACCTCCCTTGAGTCCACTCTTCATGGAGACACCAAGCAAGTGGCCTGAGGTGTCACGTCCTAACCAGTATCATCCGTGTCACTGCTTCGTCCACAAGGTGGCAATTCTATTTTGAATTAACATACATCTTCACATTGAGAAAGACAACAGATTAGCTGATTTGAAATACACATTTATTTCATTCCTATTCAACAGCTACTCGAGAATTGCTCACTTTTCACATGGCAGTGTGTTTTGTGGTCACATGAAACAGAGTGCCTAGACTAAACCAATGACCACTGGCAAGTTACTGATGACCTTTCCCATATGTGATATACAGATATGTCCACCATATTGGTGGAAAACAATGAATGCTAGATTTGCAATCTGCCACACGAGTTTCTTCAGTCACTTTGAGTCAAATAGGTAAATAGGTGCCTAACATTTGTGAAAAAACCCCTTTGGATGAGGTTGTATGGCTGTGTTGCCTCTGTTATCTATTAGTGGACGAAAGGTCTCTTCGATCACACTGCTTTCACTAAAAGGGTGCTTTCAGAAATGTCAGGCACCTATTTGCAGGCTTGGCCACTTACTGCTACAAAGGTTTCATCAACACATGACAGCAGGAATTTCTAAAATGATGTAGGTGTAAACCATTTTATTCTTAGCCTGTCTACTTCCCTGCTGAAACATAGGAAGACATGATACTCCTGTCTGTCTGTCTCTCTATCTGTTCATCCACCTACCCATCCACCATTTGTTAACTTGCAGTCTACACATGACTCATCTATGTAACGTCATAACGTCATAATCTCTGAGGAGGGGAACAAGAATCACAGGTGTTGTGCAGTGTGTACAGTTGGCTCGAGAAGTTGAAAACAAAATCATAATCAGAGTTCTTATATCTTAGGAAGTAATAATCATATGATTATAGCTTTAACACCATTTTATACAGCCATTAAGATGGATTATTTTACAATCTGGAACAATACATATGTACATCTGTGAAGAAGCTTTGCCAAAAGTAGTTTTGTTTTTGCTGGTGTCTGTGTGTCTGTCTGACTGTCATCAGCTTCACAGGAAAAAGTTTCTTCAAACTTTGGCCGCATCGCAGCTTTGGGCACAGGTCAACTTCAGTTTGGCAGCGATGCGGCTAGAACTGTATTTTAAAGGGATAGAACAAGTACCATCAATCAACTTCATTTTAGCGGTGATGCTAATAAATCTGTATTTTAAAGAGATGAAACAAGTACCATGGATTTTAAAAGGGACCAGAATCAAAAGTACACTGTATGATGTATTTCAGTATGGTATTCAATGTCTTCATAATTATTTATTAAATTGAGGTTTAATGGTGTATGTGAGTAACTTTTCACTCATGTCTGTCAGATTTGCTCAGAGTTCTATTAATTTCTTATCAGACAAAATCTTGTGTTAGCATCATAAGTATCATTTTAAGATCCTCAAGTGCTTCTGAAAAAAAAAAAAAAAGAAAAAGAAAAAAACAAAAAAACCCCAAATTTTATAGGCAAAACTTTAGTTGATGTACAGTACATGTATTTCAGCATACTGTATTTCAGCAGAACTTGATCATGGACATACACATACCGTATTCCACCCAAGCCTTATTCTGCTTCCCGCCTGGAAGACTTCAGTTGCCAGTTTGTGTCGTATTCAGGACTGAAAAATAATGGATACAAACAAGCCTTTCTTTCCAAATCTTGTTAAGAGTGTTCCCCCTTAGTGCCACGACTTTAATGGGTGATTACAAATGGTATATAAGCAATCACCTTTGTAAATGAAATTTTGAAGTATACAGTCATGACTTTCTTCGACACTAAAAGAGATGGGACAGTTAATGTTTAACAATATCAAATGTATGACGTTATTTTACCATCCAGATAATTTGTCTATTTTTTCTCACTGTTTACGTCCATTTAATGAACAACATATCAATATCTTTCTTTATGTGAGTCCGGAAGAATAAAAAATGAGGAGAGATATTTGACTTTTTGCCTAGAGCAGTAACAATATATGTTCCGAAAATTAGAAGAATTAGGCCATCACTAAAAATGTGTTTGTTGCAGGTAACCTGATCTAACTTCCAAAAAAGGACCCTTAGCTAAATTTTTATTGGGTTTCAGATGGAATTTCTTTCTTTTTTTATATTTTTCTCTCCATGTTAATTTCTTTAAAGCCCTTATCTATTTCATTAGAAAGAACATAAAAAATATTTCTCTACCAATCGACCCTGTTTTTTTCATGAAAATTCTTTTCAACAAAGAATTTTTTAAGGATGGCTTTAACTTTTGGGAAGAACAAGGGATTATATTTACTGAAAAAGATTTTGTTGAAACCTGACAACCACATAATTATGCTTGACTGCCAACTCCAAATATGGCTTCATTTCCCATCTCATCACGTTCGTATTATCAATGATGACAACGGATTTCTTATTTTCGCATGCTGCAGATGCTAAATTCTGGCAATACAAGTGGGCTTCACCCAGCAAATTTATATCAAAGTCATAACTTCCGTTTCTTGAGAAAAAATTGTCTGCAGAACAAACTTGGTGGTTTTTGTACGTTTTCTGCAAAATTTCCACTATTGTTGACTTCCCTGACCCCGGTAAGCCCCGCATAATAAACATGACCTTTGACCTTTGGATATATCGCACAACTTTATCATTTTTAACAAATGGGAAGTCACCGGCTTTTAGAAGCAGTTCTTTCCGTTTTTATCGCTCTTGTTGTTTTCGTAGTTTCTTCTTCTTACGGGTCTCCTTGTTCACCATTGTACTCCTGCTGAGATCAGTCAAGCCTGTGAAAGACAGAGGCCAGAAGATTCTCTAATTACTTTACAGAATTATTATCTCATTATTTGTTATCTATTTTTAAACTAAACCACATGTACAAAAATGCCAAGTTTCGCAGCAGCACCAAAGTGAAACATCTGTCAAAAAATGAAAAATGTTATGTTTTGAAGTAAAAGTCGTCTCTGGATAGGTTTGTGAGTTAAATAAAGCGGCAGGGCTTTTGTCCGCTGGATATATAGATAGTCGGTCTGTCAGGGATTCTGTGCGCGTAGCTTTTTACTTCGCGATCGGGCTTTCAATTTGATGTTTAGAACGACAGTTTTAACGAGGGGATGTATGTCAAGGTTTTTCATTTTACTGTTTCGGCAAAATGGAGGCATTGACTGACTTACCAGCTGGAACTACTTGCTTCCACCCGCCTTTCCAGTCCGACTGGGACTTGAAGCAGACGGGGCTACATTTTTACCCCCCCTTACAATCTGTTGTTGTTGTAGTTGCTGCACAACAGAATGTCATTTGCGTAAGTAAGCAAATACATGTAAATGTTCACATGGAGACAGATATTGTGCAAGATATTTTGAGGGTGAAGTGAGCTAATAACGAACAGTTGTCATCATTGTGGGAGTTGATAGATATTATAACATTGAGTTTGAAGTCGGTAACATCCGGGGTCAATAACGTTATAATGCACCATGTGACGTCCAGATTTCGTCACGTGTTGAGACCGTTTTAAATTGAAATTAACCTGCAGCTTTTACAAGTTAATTCTGAAAAAACAACAAAAAAAAAAACGGGGGGGGGGGGGGGGTGGGCAAGAAAAGGTATTCACAGGTAGAGTAAAAAGATACAGATGAACTGATCGAGGCACTCTGTGTGAAAAAAAAATAATAATCATAAGCTATGTTCGGTCGATCACCTGAGGATGGAGTGCCCTGAAGGTGAGGAGAATGCAGATGGTGCAATTGAACATGATGTATTTTTGTCACAATCGGCTGTGGAAGTTTCCACCCAGACAATCATTCAACACCGAAATCCTCAAGTTGAAACAATCGAGAGGTTTGATGTTCTGCCATCATACAACCACATTTTTGAGAATTACCTGATGAAAAATGTGCCGTTTATCTTGGGGGAAAACGGCGACCAGTGCCTGGAGAAGTCGTCAGGATTGGGCCACGAAGGATGGAAAACCTAACCTCACCTTTTTGACAGAAAATTTTGGTAAGTAAGTAAGTAAGGGTAAGATATAGGTATATAGTTAGTGCACAGCCTGTTGTCAAATGAAGTGTGCAGACTATTAATATTTCAGATTTAAAATTAATGAAAGATAATTAGTACTTAATGATATTCTTATGTTAAAATAAATTTTCCAGGTTTCCTCACACCATAATGCTGGCTGCTGTCATGCGAATGACATATAATAACACCAATCAATTGAATAAATAAATAAAATAAACTCTGTTTTGAATTTTCTTTAAATTTGATTAGATTTGTAGAAGTTTTATGTTTTGTGACTTTCACAATATATTTCCAATATTTATACTCACACTGACTGAAAATGTAAAACATAGAAATCAGTGAAATGTTTATATACACTAATTTCTCAACCTCTTTCGATATGGAAGAGCAACTTTTAGTACAATTTATGCACATTATTAATTTCATTTTTGAGACAAATCCACATCGGTTGGATTAGCCAGTTTCAGGGTTTCACAGAAAACATAATTTTATCAGTCAACACAGAACAATCCTTTAAGAATATGCTTGAATAAAAATTTTGCAATTATGTGAAAAGGTTGAAAAATTACAGCAGGCTAATCCAGCCACCCCCTCCCCAAAAAGGAGGAAGAAATATTGACACAATTCTATAACATGTAAGATGTGCTCTGGTGAGGGTAATTTTCATCTGTGATTTGTCAACAGATAAACCCGTCTTCCAGTGGTTGATTGTCTGTCATGCGTTTTGGTGTATATAATTGTTACTGGTATATTAAAATCACTTTCACAGATAAATTGTCTTTATGGAGTGTTTATAGTAGTTTTTTTTTAGCAGACTTTTTACATCAGTAGTTGACCATCAAGTCTTAGCTGATTTAAAATTGCTTTACATAATTGTAAATGTGTGTTGTCATAAATAAAATATTCCAATGTGATGTTTTGTATAACATGAACACAGTCCCAGGGAAAGTGAATTTACATCCTATGGTTTTCACCTCTCATTTAAATATTATGTATGGAATGTGATTCCCACTGTTCAATATTTTGTGTATTATTATGCATAATGATCATCATCGAAGGGAGATAATAAATCCACTTAACCCGTTGTCTCTTTTCATAATTTGAAGCTATAATAATAAATTCATAATTTGTGTTTGTAAAAAATGTTAATGCTCTTGCGGCTGACTGTTTGCTGGACCCAGAAAATTGCGGTGCAGTTCATGAATAACATAAACATAACACAGAAAGCAAAAGTACATAAAGGTATACGAAGATCAACCAGGGGAGATAATAGTTGCACTGCAGTGGTTATCTCCCCTGAATGTAAATGGTAAATTCATTTACATCAGGGACTCTGTACAGGTATAGAAGCACTAATTTGACTTTGAACCCAAGACTGAGGCGCACAGAAAATGGTAAGGATGGGTAGGGATTGGCTGTATCTGTGAAGTGTGTTGAAGTACAGCCAGGTAATTTTGCAGGTATAAACTATGACAAATAATGGTCGAAAGAAAGGCCATTACTTGTGTCTGATTAAACAGAGGAAAATATTGTCCAATGAGCAAGTGCCCCCTGCACCCTGTTGCTATGGCAATAAGATGCTAGTACCTGCATTCCAGCTGACTTATTTTGAGAAAATGGTGGTCAACCCCTAATGATATTTGGATATGTTGTAGGCATCTGGTTATTTGACAGTGTGTGTCATTTGGGCCACCAAAAATGAGGGAATGCAGTTTTAGGTGGGTGTTCCTTATGAAATTATTGCATAAACAGTAAGGACATTTTTTAGTGTTTTTATACCTACAGCTTGTTTTATGTGATTAATGGATCAAAAGCTGCGTTATGTACTATTGTACCACTAATGACCCAGAAGCATCATGTGGTGTTGTAATAATGTCAACTCAAAAATGTTTCACGTCTATGACAGAAGTCAACATTATGTTAGGAGAAAACTGGCCTACCCTAATTCCTCAAACATTTCGCATATGAAAGAGAAATTTCATTGCAATTTATACACATGTTTAATTTGATTTCAGAGCTTCACTAAAGGTATAATTTCATCAGTCAACTCAGAATAATGGCGTCAGAATATGCTTTAATAAATGCCTTGCAAACATGCGAAAAGGTGGAAGAATTACAGAAGCCATGACTGACCCTTAGTTTGCAGGTGGACCGTCCCACGTACAACCAGAGAGGACGCCAGCATGAGCTGGACTTGAGCTCACAGTGACCGCATTAGTGAGAGGCACATGGGTCATTGCTATAGTTCTCTAACCACCTTGACCATTGTCATCATCGTCATTATTACTGAGGAAATGTATGAGAATTTTTTTTTTGTGTTGTTATTGGTACATACATGTATGGGAGTTCTGACAATAAAATAATGATGCCAGTTCAGTTTATGATTCATATTTGCATATTTCAGGGCATGTGACTGTCCCCGTTGCAGACTGCAAACAAGAATACTATTCATCCCCACCCAAATGTGATATGACATTTGGAGAATACATCCACTACTGGGAGAGTTACATCAGAGCTGGATATCCTCCATCCATGGAGAGTCTTTATCTGAAAGACTGGCATTTTACACGGTATGAGCTGTGTTTGCTGATGTCACAATCTGTCACTGTCTTGATATCATTATCCTTGTACTGTGGATTCCAAGAACATAATTAAAATAAGGTCCACACTGGCCTTAGGAGCTTATAAGAGAAGGCAACACTAGATCAGGTGTATATATGTATCGATAAAGAAACTGATTTATATTTCCAAAAAGGACACTTTTTATTTTTGTGATATAGGATAACCGAGATATCGCAGTTGAAAGTAAACAGGAATGCCCAGGTGGCGATAGTTGAACGGGCTGCCATACTCTCAATTTGACCAGTCAAGGGCAAGATATTTCTGTCGCTGTAGAAGGCATCTGTTTCCGCTGTGGCATCATCCATTCTTAGTTCAAAATTATGTAGAAGTAGCAGGTTTTCTTGTGATTATGATGTCTGAAGTTATTCCCCAAAGTCTCAAACAGGAGGCTTCACTTTGGTTGTAATAATAAGGGGAGCTTATACCTTGCACCACAAAGGAGTGTGTGGCCTATAATACTGAAATGCATATCCCATTTTCAGAAATCCAGATTAAAATGTGATTGTTAGAGTTACCAATCATGTCATATAAAAATGCCTGTGCTCGTTTAGGTCTGTATGGACCCCTCTGAAATAACTTTGGTTATATTTTTTGCTGTCTTTTCTTTTACGTCTGCTATAGGATTACCCAGATACCTGTCCAAGCTGACTGGCTAAATATAACATTAGTGCTATTTGGACTTGCTGTTTTCTAAACTTTTAACATGTGAGAAATAGGCAAAAATGAAAGTTGAACACCTTGCTGAAACAGGAAGGTCCGAAACAGGGTTGTTTAGACATTCTTTTGCACATTTCTGGCTGACCTCTTTCTCTAATCTCCAACCAATGAGGTGGCACATTCAAATCAGCCATCAACCTGCAGATGGTCGTGGGTGTCCTCCCATCAGAATGGTAGATGCCATCTTGTGAGTGATATAGGCTTGAGGACAGTGGAAAACACCAATTGTGTTATACTCTGGATTGTCCTATTACATATAATGTTGAACATCAACACATCTAAATTCATAGACAAACGCTTTGGAATATATTGACGTCACGACTTGAGTAACAACACTTGACCTTGGGCGACATCAGTTTAACGTATGATGTTCTCACAGTTATATATTGCACTTGTCAATTGGATTCACGAGCGCAGACGACGATAAAGTCACACGAATAAATAAACAGCACAACATGGTAGGTATAAAGAAATTTATAGGAAAACTAATAACACATTCATGAAACCAGTGGGTGAAATTCAGTAGTTGTTAGTATTCCCGTGGTTTTAACTTGTGACTTTACCTTTCTGAAATGCAGAGATTTCCCAGGGTACCATGCATACACCATGCCCAAGTACTTCACCTCTGATTGGCTGAATGAGTTTTGGGACTGTCGTAATGATGAGGTTGATGACCACCGCTTCGTCTACATGGGCCCTAAAGGATCGTGGTGAGAAAAAAAAGCTCTTTCATGAGAAACGTGATAAAACCTTATTTTCTGCTCTAGTGTTTTTTACTGCTTCGTCTACATGGGCCCTAAAGGATCATGGTGAAAAAAAAAGCGCTCTTGTGTGAGAAATGAGATAAAACCATATTTTATGTCCTTGCATTTTTTACCACATTGACTACATGGGTCATAAAGGATCGTGGTGAGAAGAAAACGCTCTTGTATGAGAAACGAGATAAAACCTCATTTTATGTGCTAATGGTTTTTGTAATACACGTGGGGTCTAGTCACAGTTGAGTATTTCATTAGATATAAAATATGAAAGTGAATATTTATATTGCGTATTAATATTTATCTGTTTATTTGATCAGTGTTTAATGCTCTACTCAAGGATATTTCACTTACTAGTATACAACGGTGGCCAGCAATATGGTGCGAGGAAACTGAGCAGAGCCTGGGGGAAACACATGACTATCCACATTTTGGCCCAAGAAAGTCAACCTAAGCTGGACTTGAATTCACAGTAACTGCATTGGTGACAGACACGGTGGCCAGTCAGCGAGCTGACTGCCTCAGCCACAGAGCCCCCCTGCATGTTAATAGAACAAATACCCAAGTCTGCATTTTGCATGTGTTTTGAATTCACTTGGAAATCCTGAAACTGAATTCACTTGGAAATCCTGAAACTGAATTCACTTGGAAATCCTGAAACTGAATTCACTTGGAAGTCTGGAAACTGAATTCACTTGGAAATCCAGAAACTGAATTCACTTGGAAATCCTGAAACTGAATTCACTTGGAAGTCTGGAAACTGAATTCACTTGGAAATCCTGAAGCTGAATTCACTTGGAAATCCAGAAACTGAATTCACTTGGAAATCCTGAAACTGAATTCACTTGGAAGTCTGGAAACTGAATTCACTTGGAAATCCTGAAACTGAATTCACTTGGAAGTCTGGAAACTGAATTCACTTGGAAATCAGGAGTCTGTTGTTTTCTTGAAAATACATGTATAACACTGATGCACTTTTTTACCTTTTCCAAGTAGTGTAACAGACTTTTATCTTTCCCAAGCATGTAGCAGTTTAGAGTGTCAGCTTTCCCACCCACTTAACTAATCCTTAGTAACTTTGTTTTTAGGACTCCTTTTCATGCTGATGTATTTCGATCCTTCAGTTCGTCAGCGAACATCTGCGGACAAAAGAAGTGGATTTTATTTCCACCAGGTAACTAATATGTATGTTTTTTTTCTCAGAATCTGAAATTTTGCCCCCCCCCCCCAAAAAGAAAGTTAGAAGCCAAACAATAACATGAAGGACATGCACAGTGGCCAAGAAGCCTCTGATGAAGACAGTCACTGTGAGCTCAAGTCCAGCTGTGGCTGGCTTCCTCTCAAGTCGCATGAGAGAAAGTCTGCCTGCAACCTATGCATAGTGATGGGTTTCCCCCACTGGTTTTATACCATTGTAGTACTGGACACTGTCATATAAGTGAAATAGCCTTGAGTGCGTCGTGGAACAGCAGTCAAATAAATAAATAAATAATGAAATCAAATAAATAAGTAATGCAATCAGATGTATGGTTACAGTGTAAAGCACCAATGGAATAAATAAATAAATGGATAAATCAAATCAACAACAACAAAAAATCAAACTGGTGTACATGTTATATTTTATTAGATAATTGAGAATGACACTTTTTTTGTGAGTGAAGCATATCTCTGGGACAGGGATATATACATTGTGTTTGACTGATCACTGATAATTTGATTGTGACACATCAGCTGTTACGTAATGTGATATGATTTCATAATGTTAAAAAGAAATGACCACCAAAAAAAATACTTATTTTGAAAGATGGCTGGAAACAGAGCTTAAGGGCCACAGCCAGTGAGCTCTGATGTGCTTGCTAATTGTGTTAATCAACCTTTAAACTGGAATTCTTACAAGGCCATTGGATATGATACGTCAGCTGAGTAAAACTGGAAACACTTGTACTATGTCTGTAAACAATAATAATTTATTAATATTAATAATTGGTGGCATTTTCGATCATCTCAGTGTAACATGTTTTGCCCTGATCTGCGATATCTTGGCTATGCTATGTCACAAGAATGAAGAGGTATGCAGTTTAAACTTTATGTGGAATCCTTTATCAAGGGAGCGGCACAATGACCTCAGTGCCTCTCAACATGTGAAGGCTGTGAGTTAAAGTCCAGCCTAGGCTGGCTTTCTCTCTGGCTGTATGTGGGAAGGTCTGCCAGCAACGTATAAGTACAATATTCTTGATTAGGGCAGAAAACACTGATCATGCAATACATAGATTTCATGAAATGATGTCTTTTCTTTTAAGAATGATGGCAAATTATTTGTCATGTTCACGTTTATTTAAAGGTGAAGAAGACAATCTGAGAGACAGTTTGGGCAACCTTGTGTATAACGTCCTGTCTGCTGACTTGAAAGACGCTAAAAAATATCCAGGATACCAACACGTCATCAAGCGCTTTGAGGTTTATCATGGGGAAGGGGAGATAATCAGTGTCCCTAGTGGCTGGCACCATCAAGTTCATAATGTGGTAAGCATTTGGTGTTATCCCATTTTGTCTGTTTAAAATGTTTATCAACAGCTTGTTCATACTCCACCCCTTAAGCAGACTGGATGAGTGCCATCACTTTTCTGAGACAAAGCAATCCAGCTTTTTACACATGAAAGAATTGTTGTAATTGAAAATTTACTTCATATACTTTCTTGTTCCTTTTTTGGTTTGTGTTATTTTGGAAACAGCTCTTGCGATTATTGATTTACAATACACATCACAGAACCTTTGGTTGACAGCTGCTATAGGAATATCGGTTATGATTGGTAGAACTTCAGCTGAGTTGCATCACAATGAACATACCCAGTCAGTTAACCCTGAATCACAATCAAAAATTGCAGGTAATTGTAGAAAATAACACTCCTTCCAGTTACAGAAAATTAATCCCCACCCAGTTAAAATAAATTATATCTTACTCAGGTACAGAAAATCATGTCCCACTTAGTTACAGGAAATCACACCCCTCGCAGTTACAGGACCTCAAACCTCAACCAGTTACAGAAAATCACACGCTCCAACTAGTTACACGAAATCACACTCCACCCAGTGGTACAAAATCATTTACAGAAAATCACACCCCACTTACTTGAAGGGAATTGCACTCACCCAGTTACAGAAAATCACAACCCACCCAGTTAAAGAAAACTACACCCCAACCTGTTACAGAAAATCACATCCTCCAACTAGTTACATGAAATCACACTCCACCCAGTGGTACAAAATCATTTACAGAAAATCACACCCCACTTACTTGAAGGGAATTGCACTCACCCAGTTACAGAAAATCACAACCCACCCAGTTACAGAAAACCACACCCCAACCTGTTACAGAAAATCACATCCTCCAACTAGTTACACGAAATCACACTCTGCCCAGTGGTACAAAATCATTTACAGAAAATCACACCCCACTTACTTGAAGGGAATTGCACTCACCCAGTTACAGGAAATCACAACCCACCCAGTTACAGGAAACCACACCCCAACCTGTTACAGAAAATCACACCCCACCCAGTTACAGAAAATCACACGCCACCGAGTGACAGGAATTCCCCTTCTCCCCCCAGTTGCGAAAAAGCACACATGATACATAAAGTCACACCTCACCCAGTTACACGAATCCACAACCCGCTCAGCTTCATGAGCTCAAACCCAATCCAGATATGGGAAGTCACGCCCAGTTACAGGAAGTAATACCCATCAACCTCCAAATACTGGAAATAACACCCCACCCGGCCTTAGAAAATCACACCGAACATAATCACTGTAAATTACATCCCACTCATTTAAAGGAAATTACACCTGACCCACTCCCCGAAAATCACACTACACCCAGTCACAAGAAATCACACAACACCCAGTCACAAGAAATCATACTACACCCAGTCACAAGAAATCACAAAACACCCAGTCACAAGAAATCACACTACAGCAAGTCATAAGAAATTACACCACACCCAGTCACAAGAAATCACACTTCACCCAGTCACAAGAAATCAGTCCACCCGTCACATGCCAAAGGTCGTTGGTACACCCCTTGCGTACCAAGGGCCTGCTTCATGGGTGCAACATTACCTGCAGCTTACTTCCATGACAACCAGTATGGTAGGTATTAAGTCACCCATGAAACTGACTGTCATCGTATAAGTAAAAGAAGTTTTCCATATATTGTTAAATAATAATCATTTTAAATAAATAAAGTTAATTAAGTTCATTGAGGCTCAGTATCACTTTAGCTATACCGTGTCCTTGAAACAGGTAAAACAGGACAGGGACAGATCTTATCCTGCTATTATGGGTTATCTATTCGATAAATCATGTATTAAGCCAATCAGTCAGTCAGTCAGGTCATTCAATCAATCTGTTTCTCCAAGGAAGACACCATAAGCATTAATCACAACTGGATAAATGGCTGCAACATAGATTTGTGCTGGAGGTTCCTGGAGGAGAACTTGACTGACGTGCTGCGGGAAATCGCCGACTGTACTGACATGGACGGATGGAGTGAGCAGTGTCAGGTGAGGAGCTGTGTGAAGTCTGCTGTGAAGACCAATATGTCGTGAGTTCAAATCCAGGTGTCAGTGGTTTTGTTGTAAGTTAGGTAGGAATGTTTTGCTAGGCACCGTATGAGGTGTGGTGGTCTCCCCAGAACTGACCCTTCATCAGCACTGCCTCTTTTGTCACATCATAGCCAGTGAACTGGCAGGAATTTGCCACACCCTAATGCATGGACTTCTGCTTGTCTGTCAGATGAACACTGGCGAAAAATGACATTTTCTCTGTCCTGTGTATAGTAAATAAGCCCATATTGTACCTTGTGGTGTTGCAGTTTTCTGTTAAAACCAGCAGCATCAGTTTTGTATCCTTTCAATGTACAACACTGCCCAAGGTGGGTAATCCCCCAAATATGGTTGGAATACAAATCAGCCATTGTATAAGTGAAATACTCTTGAGTACGGAGTAAAACACCAAGGAAATAAATTGATTACTAATTTTGAAAGGGCCAAGCCAGGCTTTGTATGTTTACTTTTCATGTAGGTAGGTAAATAATTCAATTCTGTCTTTCTTTTATATAATTTTGATGAATTCTTCAGGTTCATTTCAACAATTGCCACCAATCGCCTTGAGTCAGTGAAGCAGTGGTGTGGTTGGATTGGTAAAACAGATGAAGGCATCAGTGAGAAACTCGCGGTAGATTCTACTACAAAGACTCAGCGTGAAAACCTAAAGACCAACAGCATTTCATGTGACAGCAAGACCAGAAGCAGCAGGATGGATCTTTTTCATGAAAATGTTGGAGACGATGCCAGGGTCTGTGGTTCAAGTGGCAAAATGTGCTGCACACACATCATCGACCGTGCCTGTGTTTCTGAATATCTCATTAACAGTGATGAGCAAAAAGATATGGACGGTGCAAAAACTGTCGGTGCCAGACGTAGTGCAGATGCCTGTTGCAAGAACGGCGCAAGCTGTGACAGGATGTTCAATGAATGTGGCGCAAAAAACGATATCCGAGCCGCTGAAGCCTGCGCTTTTTGTGTCACGACTTTAAATCACACTCAAGAGCAAGACACAACCTGCGACAGTTCTCCCAGGTTCCTGTCAGGCTTGGAAGAATGGGAGAGCAACGTTCTGGCTACCAGGTCCAGGATTTTCCAAATGGACGGCTCTTTGGGATCTGGCAGCGGACACTCAACAGTAAACCAGAACATAAACCAAATTTTATTCGATCTTCAGAGATTGGAAGATGTTTTATCGTCAATGCTTCAGAAGACAGATTTTTCTGCCATTGATTTTGGGGAATATTCACTTCGCCCTGAGGAATTGTTGTTGATTCTGTCTCAGGTTATAAACAAAATGAATGAAAAAGGAAAGCCCAAAGTTTGAAATGTATTTCTTGTTTGCTGATTTTTCTGGTTCTTGTTTTTCTTGACCTTTCTTACATTTAGCATTAGCACTAGATGATTGTTTCATAATGCAGTGGTTGATTTTTCAGGACTTTGTGAGAATCCAACTTATTGATTGTTTAAGGCTTCCATGGCTTATTTGCTAGCATGCAAGTGCAGTACGGTAGCCAATGCAACTGCTGTATGCTCAAGCCCTGGCTGGTTTCCTCTGGTCATACGTGGGAAGGCTTGCCAGCAACCAGCAGGTCGTCATTGGTTTTCCCCTGGGCTCTGCCTTGTTTCCTTTCACCTTTATAAGTGAAGTATACTTGAGCATGCCATAAAACACAAATCAAATAAATATATAAATAAACAAATACTCATTGGTCCAAGGAGCGGGCATTGGTACGGTAGTTAGAGGGGCTTATACTAGGCTTTGGAGACGGAAGTTGTAGATTGACCTGCTCCCGCTGTCTCAGCTTGTGAGGCCATGGTAACACGTGGTCACACTCTTGTGGCAGTTTGGGTGGTCTATAAATGTTCATTGAAGGCCATTTGGCTTCCATCAGTAGATTGCGCATATATGTCAATTACGTGGGAATGAATGATGATAGCTGTTGTGATTATAGCTTTTTATGATTTTGTGGCCAAGCGGCTTGGTGCACCAGTGCAGCGTAATGACCCAGGTGTCTCTCACCAATGAGTTCTGTGAGTTCAAGTCCAGCTCATGCTGGTTTCCTCACCGGTCGTATGTGGGAAGGTCTGCCAGCAACCTGCAGATGATCGTGGGTTTGCCCCAGGCTCTGTCTGTTTCCTCCCACCATTATATTGGCCACCGTATTACATAAAATCAAATATTGCTGAGTACCGGGTCTAAAATATTAATGAAATAAACAAATAAAAAAACATAGGTTAATGTCAGTTTAGCAATATTCACACACACAGGTTCCCTGTGGGACACCTCTTGAAATTATGCGGATTATTATTATTGTTTTTAGTCCTCTGGTAAAATTGCAATACATGCCACACTACTGAAGGTAGAGAATCCAAACCTTGCAGTCTTGATAATGAACACGAGGCAACTTTTGACGTTTAGTGTCTATTGGCCAGTCACATGATTTATCGGCTATTTTGAATTTCATTATGTTTAAAAAATCTTCTTCTCACAAATGGGTATACCTGTCTGGTGGAAATTCTGTTTGCTGTTTCTAGGTGGATGGCCTTACTCAGTTAACCTTGCACGTTAAATTTGAAATACAAATTAGGCTGTAGTTAACCTCCGAAGTTACTTGAAAGTTACATCATCCATTGGCATGTAAATATAGGGCTCTATGTCCTGCATGACGCTTATTTAGGGTCTCCTATCGTGACCATGATATAAGCACTAAAGACGAAATGGTTTTGGAACTGCATTGGTTTCTTTTGCGCTGGTCTAAGGTAATATTAAATCTCTTCAAAGGGCCTCTGTCGTGCAGGCCAGTTCAATTTCAGGCCAATACAATGAGGTCTTCCTGTTCGTACAGACCTCAAATCATCCACATATACAGCAAAAGGCTGAAGTCTAATTTGTACAATTTAAATGACTCAGGTGACAAAGCCGGCTGGACGTTGTGAGCATGAAAGATTCAATACATAAACAAGTCATAAAATTTTGATAAGGTAAATATGGGGTCTTCATGTTCTCCTTGACCCTTAATTAGGGCCTCCCAAGTAGGCTTGGAAATAACATTAAACGTTATAACATATAACGTTTCTAAAGTGATACTAAATCTTTTCAAGAGACCTCTGATATGCACACCAGATCAAGTCAGTAAACTGGGGTCTCGATGTCTGCATAGACCCCAAACCCACCGACATGCGCAGCAATGGACTGAAGTACAAATATGTACGACTCAAGTGGTTCTGGTGACAAAAGCGCCACTTGAGCCACTCCAGAAAGGCATTGTGTACCTGGAAGATTCAATATATGAACGTTCTGTTCAATTACCATTGGGTAAATATGGAGCTTTCATGTTCTCTATGGCCTTCTATTAGGGCCTCTCATGTTGACTCTCCTATCCACACTGAAGAAGAAATGGTTATGGAAACACATAATTTGTTTTGTGTCGCTGTAAAGTGATCATAAATCTCTTCAAATGTCCTCTGTCTTGCACACCAGAATAAATACGTTCATGTCAATAAAATGGCGCCTTCCTATCTGTGTAGACCCCAAAATGACCCACGTATAAAGCAAAACCTTAAAGTCTAATACGCAAAATAGAAATAGTGGTGACAAAACCATCATTTATGCCACTCTAGTGTGTACCTGGAAGATTCCATGTTTCAATTGGTTACATGGTTCCAGTCAATCCTCATTGGGTAAATATGAGATCATCGTGTGAACTGATCGTTGAGTGGCTGTGGTTGATCACGTGCATTTCTGTGACCCAAGTATTTTAGATTTGAGTCTACGAACTTTTATCAAGGTGTGAAGCCCGGTGAAATTTGTGTCCGCAGGTAAGTGTAACCTGGGATAGAAGTTATATGAAAATATCGATGTCATGGTTTTGGAAGTGTCTCTAGTCGACCGTATTTCGTACTAACTTGCTACTGTTTGTATAAGTGCTTGATCTGGGCCTCTTCACATCGACACCGACACATAGACTAACGACAGGGGCGTGTCCGTACATGTATAGACTCTGTAACTCCAGCCTGTGTGTGAAGCCCTGACACTGTGTGTATACTGATATAAGGTCTACCGGGGGGAAAGCGACTGATTGTGGTTGATATTGTTTATGTCGACCTTGTCACAATGGCATTCCATATTGTAGGGTGTTGTATTAGTGCTGACCTTCGGGATGTTCTCAAGGTCGATGCTGGATGTGACATGTGGCTTGGGCCTGACTGTCCATTCTTATTAGGTATCCCTGATGTCTGCTATAGCACGTTAGGTAATGCTTATCCTATCATACCCTTAGCACTAAGGAATATGTAGGCCTGTGTACAGACATGTACACTAAATAGAGATCAAGAGCTTGATTGAAATCGTCACGTATTATACATTTTGCGATTTTGGTATTACGATCATTTACATGCAGCTGACCACGCCGTCACAAAATTCTCTTTCCCTATCTCGTCAGTTAACCCGGTTGTCATGTGCATGTATCCACCTTATCCTTGGACTTAAACTCTACATGTATTGCTAACTCCACACGCAGCAGACATGACAGCTGGTCATTCAGTGTTGAATGACGCAGACATACCTATATGTAGGCTATCTACACATCGTCTATCTCTGTGAAGAGAGGGGTATATAGGTCTACACATGTATGTATGGGGTTCAGCCTGCCTGTCTAGACATGTATCGGAGGCTGACCTACTTGGGCTGGTGACATATTGATATCTCCAGTCTAGGCCCAGTCCCTGTTATATGTGCAACATTCATGCCTGTGGACACTGTATTTGCTTGAATATGTTAACATACCCCTATCCTAAGCATTGTATAATTCTGATCAATCTCGGTCACCTGATGTACGGTAGCACTAATCCTCGCTCTCTAGCTGTATATCTGTAGCAGGGGAGATAAGCCATTACCAGATTACAGTATGAAGCGCTGGAAAGTTATACTGGTCAAAATTAGTAGAGTTGTTTGGACACAGTCATGAATTTTACTTTTCATAATCATATATATGTCTCAAAATGTACAGCAGTGTTTAATTATTTTGTGATTGGGAACTGATGGATTCTCTCCTGATTTCCATGTCAACTTTAAATGGGTATAATCATGTGATTACGTGTGCTAATAGGAAGCCTTATGATGAAATACTTCGGGTTCACGTAGTACTCAAAAAGTTTTCTGTTACATGACAACGACGGTTACGTTGAATTTATCTCCTAGTGTCAGTGTGAGTCCTTGCAGCCAAAGTGCTACGGCCACTGAAACGCCATGCCAAAGACATCAGAGATGACAGCCTCACCCAGTCACATTATGCTGTGTACTGACACTGGGCCAGGCAAAGGAACAACAAGTACCATTGTTAAAGGCTTTCGTATGGCCCTACCCAGAATTTATTCCGGATGCCCCGACCTCTGAAAGATGTGTGTAACAAGAAGAAAATTTAACTTACCAGTTGTGAGTTCAGAAGACAACCTAAAGGGGCAGTTACACGAGTAGAGAGCCATGGAACATGGCGACCAAGATTTGCCCTCAGTCAAATTGCTAACATGACATGTCCTGCTCACACATAGCAAATCAATTACCTTAACTGGTAGGCTCTGTGTACCTCAGACGGGTATGTGGCATCTCTATTCTTTGTAATTTTGGATTGTCATTCTTTGGGCTCTGGCTTACCTTCACCAATACCATGACAGGTGTGAAGGAAAGCTGTGCATGTCTTTGTTACAATTCCCCAGTGTCAACAGAGAAGGCCACAATGACACCGTGGGCTCACACACAATAACCATGAATACATGACAAGAGGATCCCTGACATCTTTGTGTAGTGGTATCAGAGTCAAACTGGGAACAAACTCTGGCGCGAGAGCCTTTGAGCAATTTTGAGCAAAGAAGTAAAAATAGTCAGTTTCAATAAAGCCAAGCTAATGGAAAATTGTAAATTATCATTTCTAAGTTTTGTACACACAAAGCGATGTCACATTCTCTATTTTTTGGTGGCACAATTGAGTAATTTCCCAGTTATATTTCAGATAAAAGCCGACGGAACAATGGCTGAAAGCGAACAGAACAACTTGCAGCTGGCGGATGTCGACGATATACCATCGGCAGCTAAAAAAGCTAAGGTAAGTCAGCAATGTGTGTAATGGTGTCATAGTGTCTCGAGTGGCTGGCAGTTTGTGGTATACAGTAATCTGGGTAAGACTTGGTAAAAGGTGAACATATTTGTGAGGGTGAGATAATGAAGATTGTCATGCTCACACATCTCAGTGTCAAAGGTACATCCAAGTAGGACACATAATGCTGCTCAAGAATGTATTTATATGACATATGCCTGTGTTGTATATGTCAGTAGTATTTAATCTGTTTTGAACCTTGATATGATGAGATGAGCTGAGAGAATATAAAATATTACGGTTTGGATAAACTTTAATGGAATTTATCATGAAGAAAACGACCATTAATCAGACTTGTACGACCGGCACATCATAGACCAGCATTACTCTTGAAAATGACACCTGAAGTGTGCAAGGATCAGCTGACAAGTTAGTCTATTTAAGGCTCTACATCTGGAAACAGCAAGACAAGTAAACCTCTGCCAAACCCTAAACTGAGGAAAGTCAACTCTCTCCAGGATATTCCATCACGGGTCAGACAGTCGGCCGGTCCTTTCTGTTCTCAGCCAAATGGACTCTGAAATATGTAAAGCCTTTTTGATCCACGTATTCAGCTACGCCTCCATATTCAACAAGTGGTGCAATTAGTAATGACACAGGTCATGGAAATAATGATGGAAAGTGACATCAAATTAACATCTCTGGGTCAAGTTCTGAGAGTCACTTTTGTGTATTTGAAAATGGTGAAAGGAAACAAGTTGAGTCCATGATGAATCTGATCTCCCTGTCATGCGTAATGCCTAAATACATGCCTTGCCATTGCTGGCTGTACATGTGTATGCTCAAGTTGCGCAGGTGCGGTAATCTGTATGTATATGTGGTTCTAATCTGATAATATGCCCCAAATATTGCCTGCCATTGCTGTGTGAACAGTAACAGTGATATACCGTAATTAGGACCCTTCTATAAAATTACCAAACTACCTGTATTTTGTGGAGTCAATGCATCTCTGTGCTGGGGTAATCACATAAAACCCGTGACACTGTAGGAAAGCATCTGAAAACAAATAATGAATTAAATTAAATTAACACACAGGCCATTTTTAATGGAATGGATTTTCTGAAAATGTAAACCTGCAGCCAAACTAGTGAAAGATGATTTAACGAATAACATCAACACATGCATATGCCATATAGAGATGTATGCATATAACATGTAAAGATTTTTACCTCACTCTTTAACAGCCAACTGTTTCGAACGAGACAAGTGAGCTGGAGGAAATGTTACAAGAAACAAAAGGGTCGCTGTCAAGTTTTATGAGGCTGCACAACACGATACAGGTTTGTATTTCTGGTAATACTTTGTCACCTTATGTTTACCGGATATTTGGGTTGTTTGGTCTGAGTATGTTGGTTGTTGTGACTTACAAAAAGGTAACGTGGAACCGTCATTCCTAACTTACGATGACGCTGTGTTTTGTTACTTACTAAACTGCGTTACCCACGGAAATGACATTAAACAGTGTAAGAGTGGACGAGGTCTGATTTGCATAACGACTCCCTTGTTTTATATAGCAATCCTAATGTCGTGGAAGCAAATTAATGATGCGGTTTTCTTCTTTACACCTGTACACATAAATAAAATGTTAATAAGAAACATAGTTTAAAAAACACATTTAATAAGTAACTTTGATTTACGATGGCAGATATGTTCAGTGCCTAGGGCTGGGTCCACCCGCTTGGGAGATACGACACAGGCAAGACATCGACAACACAAGCGCGACTTAGATAGAACACAGATATGACAGAAACGATATGGATAAGACAGAGACAGGAGTCAGACATGGCACAGATTGGACACAGACAAGACACGGACACAACAGACACGGCACATATACAATACAGATGTGACACACATGACACAGATAACATAGATAAGACACAGACGGGTCCATCACGGCACAGTTTTGACACATACAAGGATGCAGAAAAGACACAAGCATTGCACAGATTGGACAGACAGAACACGGACAACTCCAGGTGATACATAACCACGGGTTAAAATCTGTCATGGTCGTGGACACACGGCTCAGGAAGGCTGCAGTGAAAAAATATATTATTTTTCAATTTGGCAGGAAAACCAGGATCTTCATAACAATGAGGTAGAAAAGGCATATAACGCAGCGCTGAAGGATTTAGATGCCTGGAAATTAAGCTCCATGGATGAGATAAAGGCACGCTACTCACTACAGAGCGTTCAGTGTAGTAGCATCATTAAACATCTGAATTTTGACGTAGAGGAAATGGAGCAGATGGTACAGGCTTCTAAGGATTTGTTGGCCTCTAAGGACGTGGCGTTTTTACAGGTGAGTCCAGTGTGCACATTCTCTAACATTGGTTCTCCTCCCTAAAGTCCAGATAATTGAATAACTGCTAAATGAGCTAATCTGATTATTTTTTTTCCACCTCAACGGAAAGAGTATCTTGCTTAGGTACATTTGTAGCATCTGGATGAACAAGATGACCTCACTGAACTGTGACTCGTTCAGCCATCTAAAGCGTTACACTTCACCCAGTAACCCTCATAACGGGGCTCTCCGTTGTTCAGTTGGTTTGTGGGTGCTGTTAGTTCAAGTTCAGCTCATAATGGCTTCCGTAGGTGGGAAGATCAGCTAGCAACCTGCGGATGGTCGTGAGTTTTTCCTTAGGCTCTACCCAGTTTACTGCCACCATAATGCTGGTCGCCGTCGTATAGTGAAATATTCTTAAAAGAAAAGAACACGTTTACACAACCTACACCTTAAATGACAGAACTATACAAACTGTGTGGAATACTATTTTTTGACTTTTTTAAAGGTTTCGTAAAAGAGACAGTCTGTTTAAACATCGTTATTTTTTTTACAAAATCCATCTCTTCGGGTTATATAGAAAGTCCCGCCATGTTTTAGGTTTGTCCAGTGAAAATCCTCCTTTCCTCCTGTTGAATATTCATTGTGATGTCAGAGTGCTTAAGGTTTTACTCCTACCATTTAAAGTGCATTTCCAGTCTCAGCTAAATATGTATATAGATTGTGATAATCGTGGATTTTAAGTTCTGTTAAAGCCAACTAAGTAAGGAAAAGTTTGCGATGTACTAGAGGGCCACATCATGCCTACACAGGTGGCTGTAGGCTGCCAAAATTTGTCTGAATAGCGATGTCTTGAACGCAAGACAGCGCAACACAGATTGCCCCTGTCAAAGCCAAAAATCCTGGTTCCCACTCACTTGAGCTTGATGCATGGTCGGTCGAACTACTGTTCTCAGCCGCTCTCCTCTGCGATTCAAACTAGTAGAATTATAAGCTGAAGTTACATTCCCTGTCATCAGAACTAGGTTTGAGGTCCCCGCTGAAGCCCTCCATTACGTTGTCTACATGATTTTTTATTAACTTCAAAGACAGAAAAGCTAAGTACGATGACGTAAGCAATGTGTTAAAAAAGGGGACTAAAAAGGCTTCTTATTCTGGGATCTTTAACTAATACATACTAAAATAACAAGCACTTCTGCCAGAAATTTGAGATTTATTATTTAACTATAAGTAAAGCTCTTTCTTTTAAGGTATAGGTTGCATAAATGTGTTCTTTTCTTTTAAGTAAAATGCCCATTTAATAAGCGAGAATTAATTTGGCGATAATGCCGAAAAATGTTTACTCGGAAATGCCAAGCTAATTTCGTCCATGTGATTACAATGGGGAATGTCAAATTGTTTGACAAAAGAAAATCCAGTTTCTCTGGTCAAATCACGGTTACAACTGTGTACGAGAGGAGGCAACACATTTTAGTTATGGCTGTGTCACTGTTATATGTATTGCTGAAAGGAGTCACAGGAGACTAGTTCTGGTTTTGTGGTTTACATTATTTTTATACATATTCTCATTTCCGTTTTTTGACAGGGTTGCACAGACTTCACTAAAGCGTATGTATACATGTGTTAATTTTATCACTGTGCACAGATTTCCTATCCGTGTCAGCCAATGTGTTTCCGTAATGTTTACGGCTAAATTTGTCCCAAACATGACCCAAGAGTAAAATGTACACACAGCGTTCGAAAGTTACATTTATCACTACAAAGCATATCTAACATGCTGAGAATAGCACAGTGTGATATTCTCGTTACCAGTGCACAGGATTAATATGCGACTCTGTCTCTTTGTCTCATCTTATCTTCTACCAGCCTTGATGACCAGTTAACTGAGAAAACAGCAGCTCTGGAGAAGCATGAGGTCAACAGACAGAAGCTGTCAAATTCTGTACAAGGTGACCCTGTTGTCCCTAGACAGGTGACTGTGAAAGAGACGGCTTAAGATTGTCATGATGTGAAAGCAGCAGTCGGCAGGCATTTGACATCTCCGGGTATTAAAAGTAAGTTTTTCTCATCCTGTGTCTGAGGCTACAAGCAATATCTGCCTTAGGGAAACTCACGACCTTGTTGTGTTTCAGGTGAGTTACATTTGTTGTCAATCATGCACACGATTGATTTCTGTGTATGGAGATTAAGATTTATCGCAGTAGTGATTGTTCCCAGAAAATGAAAAGAGTTATTGTAAAATCGGATACGTGTGTACTGAAGGTGTGTAGAAAAAATATTAAAATTATGAAAAAGAAAAACCACAGCAAAATAAAAAAAACAAAGAAAAACTATAGTACTATACTAGATCTCACATGTAAATACCTCTCATCTTGAGAACAGGATAAGTGTCGCGCTTGGGTCTCATATATTCCTACACTTGGATAATAAACACATCCTATTTAGTGAACAAGGTAAGTATGGTATATTTATTTATTCCTATACCTGTACGAACAAGACTGGATTTCACAAATCAACACTCCTTATCCAGAAGCAAGGAGGCGTTGTACATTCATGTATTCCTATATGAGCTTCTCCTAACATATGGTAATTGATATAGTGCTGTCAGTAGCAGCACTCTGCGTAGGTCCCGTATGGTGATCAGTATTCCCGTACCTATCTGTCAGACAACATCTTTAAGACAACGTTGGCCTGTATGTGCTATTATAGAAATAAGACTAACAAAGCACTCGATTACTATTTATATTATTAATATTTAGCTGAGAGTTAATTATGCCCGATGAGTAAAACTCATCGCTTACCATTGTACAATATAAAATTCAACACACTGATGTCAATTAGCGGAGTTGGAGATTTCATTACTTTCAGAAACAACAGTCTCCATCTTCTTCGATGTTTGTTTCCAAAGTAATGGCCAATCATACACTCCACTTGTTTCAACACTGTTGAATTAAAGCAATTAATGCCGGTGCACATGGGGGCGCCTGTGCACCGACTATTTCGTATTTGGCAACCTGCATGACTAGGCGAGACTTGACATAATGACAAAATATAAAAGTTACGCTTTATTCAAGTCGGCTTGCTACTCGATAGAGTCAGAAACCAAGGATGGCATTACTTTAAGGTAGATTATCCCATTAGTGAGACAAACCGCAGCGCTTGCTCACACAGACAGATATGACGATGGGTAGCCCCTCACATTTGTCCCATTTCTGTGATAGCCATGATAAGTAGATCAACATTTTCCCTATATATGATGTATTACTAGATATGATTTAATGTCTGGGCCACAACCCCGTTTTCCGTGTGTAATTTGGATTTTGATGAATGCATAGATACTCAGATGAGTCGTGACTTACATGTGCGATGAACCACCTTGTGTTCACTGGAACTCTTGTTCTTCTTTTGATTAAAAATATGTCGGTCTTTGGACTGGAACAGAAAACAGTACAATAAAAGCATGTGAACAAGTACATTCATGTACAATTTCTTGGTTAATTTAGTATATTTCCGGTTTGTAAAGGTTACGTACATGTAATAACTCAGGCACTTTTCGTTAGAACGGTGTTGGCTAAAGGGAGGTGATATGGGTATTGACGTTAAACATGGACTGATCCCACATCGAACAACTCGCGAGCTCTTGCAAAGTGACTGACTATTAGTAAACGTTTTGCTAAACTCCACGTAAGAATCATTGTTGGACTTGAGAGCGGAAAAGCCGTAGTGATTGTCCGAAATCGGGTCGGTTCAGTCGAGAGTGCTGTTGAATCAGTTACTACTGACATTGCTGAAATCCACAAGGAAACCGAACCGCAACTTGAGGAGGAGCGTAAAGAGTGGCTCAGACTAGATCTTTGGGGATGTAAATGGAATATTGTTCTGAAGGGAGTTATCGGAGTTACCAGAAAAATCAATCTCCAGTGGACACCGAAAAACAATCCGTGGGTCGTTGGTTAACGTTGTAAATTTGGATCCGGCAAAAGTAAACTCCATGTTGTTTCAGGCTGTGCAGAGCTTGTCGGGGTACCACCGACTCGAAAAATATCATTGTCTGTTTTGTCCAGTTGTCTGACCGAGAGCATGTGCTCGAAGCTGCACGAAATTTACCGCGGTGATCAAAGTACAGTGCTATTGAAAACGTTCCTTCTATTTTTGCCCAACGCAGGTACGATGTCGTTTTGGGGTCATTTACAGTCGGCAGCCATGTTGACTGTCACAGACACCCCTATATGGATGTTTATCAACAGTTACCCCACCAATGCAAAGCTGAAGCTTGTAATGAAGCTTGTAAGATTTTTGCATTTGTACAAAATCGCCCAAGTGAAAACCAGGGGATGCTTAAATGAGTTCTTTGTGTATGTATCACTTTCTTGTGTTTAACCAAGGATTTTATCAAGGTGTTTCTCACGGACACTTCAAATTACATCTTATGAAGTGCTGAACACATTTTGTCATTTTACCGTGAGTTACCGTGACCCAAGGTTTGACTATGTTCAATTGTTAATTTCTCTTTTTTGGCGGTAGATGATTTACTCAAAGGATTTATTTATTTTATTTATTTTATTTATTTGAATGGTGTTTTACGCCGTACTCCAGAATTTTTCACTTATACAACGGCGGCAAACGTTAAGGTGGGAGGAAACCCACGACGATCCGCAGGTTACTGGTAGACCTTTACCACATACTGCCGGAAGGGTTGCCAGCATCAGCTGGACTCACAGCGAAAGCCCCCTTACTCAAAGAAATTGATATAACCTTCCCGTGTAGTAAATAAGCATGACTGACAGGTGGTGTGGGGAGAAGGGTTGATATTGCCAATCAAGCACACGGTGGATATTGGCTTAAAACGCTGTACGAGATACCGAAAGACGTTTTCATTGGGTACTTTCAACCACTGCTAGAACTGCTCACTTCAGAAGCATACCTGTAAACCCGTTTTGTCACATCAAAGTCAGTGATGATAGAAATTCATGTGTGTTATCATTAAAACACATGGATTCGAATGGTTTTGTCGTTTGCCAGTAGCCAAAGTGTCACTCGGTTCACAACCAATCAAATTTTACCCTCTTTTGATACAGAAGAACATTAATCGCATGTGTACAAAATCGCCACGGTGAAAATCAGGTAGATGCTTAATTAAGCTCTTTCTGTATATAT